>LIEC01010989.1:0-24085 GCA_001925005.1 Drosera capensis | reverse complement strand
AAAGCAACAGTAGTATTTATATCATTCGTAGGTGCAGCTAACTCCCCATGAGGTAATTGTATGATTTTCCAAGGAAAAAGAGCCCCTGACCAATTAGAGACAAAAATAAATAAGAATAGAGCACCAATAAAAGGAACCCAAGGACGATATATGAGTAACGCCTAAGAACCTGTCTTTGGGAGGGAAACAACAGCTGAAAAGCGACTGCTAATGTTTCAAAGAGCTTACAATTTCCAAAATAAACAAAGCAACAATCTTTTTTTCATCTTCATTCACGAGTTTTTATTTGTTTCCATGTCCCCTTTAGACCCCGACCACTGGTAAGATAGATCGAGGTTTATTATGACTGCGTTAAAACCAATGTGTACAAGATTGTTTGTATAAAAGGTTAGCCACTTACGCATTACGATAGATAGTGTTGATGATGAGACAAGGGTCGCCTATTGTCATTTTTTGGACAGCAATTATGCATATTGCAACATAAAGCTATTTCAAATTTATTTTTTTTATTCTTGGTTTTTTGGAGTGTTGGATTTCCTTGCTGTCCAACAGTGAAAACAGGAATCCCTTATCGTTGATGAAGATCCAAGTGGAAGAATTCGTTCTAAACAAAATGATCTGTAGACGAGGAAAGTTTTGTACGTAAGGAAAATTGATTCAAAAGAACATATTCCTTCCACTTTAAAAAAAATTACAACACTTCTGTAACATTCTATTTTGAATGCACGGAACAAACGCTTGGGTTAATACCCGATTTCATTCAACAACCATAGGGACATAAAACTCCTGATACAATATCCATTTGGAGATAAAACTCCTGGTACAAATTTTCAACAAAATGTAACGGAAAAGAATACATGTGTTTACAGTCAAAATGACTATTTATACAAAAACCAAGTTCCAACAATCCCAAAACAATCCTGGTTCTTGATTATTCCACTACAATTAACCCAAATCAACGGTAAACAACACCCATCAAAAACTACAGAAGCCCAACTTTATTCCACAAAGTCCAAAACCAGTCCATGTCCCATCATCCAAACCCTAGACACAACCCATAATCCACCATTTCAAATCCCATTCCCAAAACATCATAATACGTGACCACCGGTCCTCCACACGTGGACTAGCACACAACACCTCACCAACCAGTCAGTCAACTATTCCCCATACTCCAATATCTGCAGATCCAAACTCCATCAACCAAACCCCCCAACATTTTACTAAGGGTTTGGTTTTGAAAGACATGGATGTTATTTGGAACAAGTTTGAATTATCATTTTTAATTTTTTTTTGAATATAACGTTGAAAAGAATCATGAAAATAGGATTAATATATTCAATGAGTTATAATCTTTGATCTTATAGATGATCTTAATTTAGAAATACAAATAACAAACTTCATATTATTCGAAGATTTGCGAAATCGGAATAAAAGTTATTTCTTATTCGTGTTCATCATAAGATCGATAACATTTGTTTTATTGGAATAAAATCCTACTCCCAATTTTTTTAAAACAGCCGCCACATTCCAACTCCAATCCACGGTCTCCACAACGTCAACACCAAAACCATCCTATACACACCATATTCGATCACCAATTCATCATCCACCCACTAATCACACCCCAAACACCAGCGACGTTACAACTCCTCGTTGCTCGAATTGCCACTTGTGCTCAAGGACCTGAAAAAATGGAACTGGGTCGTGAGGAAATCTTCATCCTCCCACGAATTGTTCTAAGGATGGAGATTCGTCCGTTGAACCAAAGCTTGGTGCACCATGCAACGGCCACGATTGACAGTGCAGGTATCCAAGATAGTCTGAGTTTCAATCACCAATTGGCCCTCAAAGCTCAAGATCGGAGGATGAGTTTGAGGAGTAATAGCAGGGCCGAGCTTCTTCTTAAGGAGACTCGTATGGAAAACGGAATGCATGATGACAGAAGAGGGCAATTGTAACCTGTAAGCAAAATACCAAGGAGAGAGAGCTTCATGTTGATGCACTTAACCAAAGTCGATTGACGATATGGCTGTAATTTGAAATAAACCAAATCCCCCACTTCGAAACTGCGATGCAAATCAGCATAATGCTTCTGTCGTTCTTTTGCTAAAGTCAGATTATGTCTCAATTATCTAGCAATATATAGGCAAGAATCAAACATGTCCAGAACAACCTTAAAGTAGTATAGGAATCCAACTCCATAGGTAGAAATCCACTCCATTTCTTAGGGTTGTGAGCTGTGACACATCTGAGATAGCCCTCCAAACATTTGACTAATAGTTGAGTGTCTATGCATGATGGAATTGAGAAGAATATTATGGCAATGGTTGACCTTTGTTTTGGACCGATATAGCCAAAGAGTATATTCCTCGTGCGAAAACATAAGTTACATAACACTATCATATTTATTTGGTCCAGCAAACAATACAAGTAATAATATGTAACAATGCCTAGGTTCAATCTCCTACCATTCAAATTCTCTCAGTAGATTTTTCTATGATGGATGAATTAAATATAATCTGCATCATCAATTATTGGACTCATAGAACCGTACAAGGACATTGCGGGTGTATCCGATGTATTCGAGAATTGGAGTAATTGTTTAAAGACTATGATTGATTTGATCCAGATAAGAACTATGCATATAATTAATAAAATCCAGTACGTACAATTAAACTACTTACGTATATTAAAACGTGATCGAATATGAATCTTAGTGACAAGACGAAACATGTGCTCCACTGCTGGACAATTTCCACAAGATTCGTACAACAATAATGGAAGAGCAGTTCGCATGTATATGGCTTCCTAGCAAGAACTGAACCTTAGAAACCAAAACCATTGGCTGATTTCAACCAAAACCATTTCGTCGCCTTGCCCTCCATATTTGACGGGTCCAAATGCGGACCCGAAAGCACAATGATAATGAATCATTCATTTATCTGACCTTCATCGTTTCTCCATGGAAAGCTCTTTTGAGTTCACATGTGAATTTTCGTGATTCATAGAACAAGAAAGTTGTGGTAAGATGTAACACGATGTCAGTATGTTTCTATCATGAGCTCGGAATTTTACAAAAAAAAACCTCGAGGTAGCCATTTAAGTTGATCTCAGTAGTCGTCATTTTACTAAGTGGAATAACAGATCGTTGAGGAACATTTAAATGACTGGAAGACAACGTTCAAAATTACTTAAAAAACCAACAAACAACATGATCATTGTTGGAAAAAAGTTAACAGTAACTTTATCTTGAAAATTATACAGTAACTTGAAAAATATATATTATAATTTATTAAATATATATTATCAAATTTTAATTATAAAATATCTTAAAATTTAATTATACATATTCATTAATCTACAATATAAATATAAAATTATAATATCTGCATAAAGCACACCGGCTGCTTTTGCGACATGAATGTATTTCTGATTTATATTAAATACTTTTTGGATGTCGCATCACACATAATCAACCCTCAGTATTTTTACCTGGGAAAACTTTTGATTAAAATCATCTTTATTTCAAATTCAAGAGGAAGACCCACAAAGTTATTCCGATTTTTATTTTATTTTTGCAAACATCTTCGTCAACACTGAAAACCGATCAAGAGGACAAGAAAATTCTCAGCAAAAGCTCCCAAAACCAAAATTCGTACGAACAAGAGACTGCGACCTACAACACCCGATTAAATGAAGTCAATCTTCCCAAAAATAAAAATTCATTTTTTTTTAAGGAAATGAAAAGAAGATTGTTAATGTCAAAACAAAATCTTATATATATTCACGACATTATGTGAACAAAAATCATTTTCATAAAAAATAATATAAATATATTGTTTTGGATTATCAAATTTAACATTGATTTTAGCATTTTCCTACGAAAACTCATTTTGTTTATGGAAACTCTCTTGAAATTCCCGTGAAGGTATCCATCTCCACAAGCAGTAGTAACGCTAAGCTACAGCTGCAAAGACTTCAACGTCAACCAAACTCTCCCCTCTCGTCTCCCCCTATAAATATCACTCCATCTAACTCAAATTCTCCTCACTTCACTTATCCAACAAATCTCTAACAAACTCATCATCACAATCTTTTCAATCCACTGTGCTGCTAATCATCAATCCAAGTTCGATAACTCACTCGAAGTAGGTCGATCAAATAATGCTTAGGAAACTTATCGGAAACGGATCGTCGATGGAACAAGATCAGCACAAGAAGACGAAGAAGTCGTCGACGACGACGACGAACAAGATCACCGGAACTGTGGTTCTGATGAAGAAGAATATTCTCGAATTGAACAACCCCGTCGCCGGAGTTGGCGATCGGTTCCATGAGTTGATCGGGGAAACCGTCTCGTTTCGGCTCGTCAGCGCCGACCGAGCCGATTCAGGTAGAGTCACGCTCTCCAATTCTCCATTCTATCCATTGCTTTCTTTTTATGATTATTTTACTGCGAATTATTCGATTTCTGTCGTTACCAGTTAGAGAATTTCAGTATTTGTATTTGGTGTGATTAGTATGAGAACTTTTTGGACTTTACTGAACCGAGTGGAAGTTTTAAACATATCTTGATGTGGTAACTGAAAAGTTCTTTTAGCAGCATGCTTAGGAGTTGAATTGCACCTAAGGTAGTAGTAACGGAGTGATACAGAAATGTTAACGGTACTTTTGCTGTTTTACCGTAAAAGTAAGACTTCGTATATCTCTTCGTCCCAGATCCTGTGCCTTCCGGAAAACCAGGGTTTGGTGTTGTAATACAAAAATGTTGATGCACTTTTTTTTGTGTGTGCAGTCGCTCCAATACTATCCTCATCAACTGCTGAATGTTCATGGATCCCATGCTTTGGGCCGATAACTTTCTTGATCCAACGTATCAAAGGGAGAGACAGCAAAAAGGATGGCATAAGTGAGCGTGTTAGCATTCCTCTTGGTATTAATATAGACCATGGGTTTGCTCGAAAGTCTGTGTTTGCATGTTTGTATCAATATTTCACCAATGCAACGTTTCATAATCGATCGACGTGATGTTTCTCTTGCTATATTGACTGCATCGAATCAAGATTGCTTTACAGGACCTGGAACTATCTTATGCCAACTTGGTGCTTTGTTTTGGTATGTTGTAGCTAATCATCTGAAGGGGAAACTGAGCAAGCCTGCAAATCTGGAGCACTGGCTTACAGAGCTCCCTGGAGTGATCGCAGTTGACTCCAAATTCAAGATCACCTTTGATTGGGACGACGACATGGGAGTTCCAGGGGCATTTTTAGTCATGAACAAGCATCACAGCGAGTTTTACCTCAAGACGGTCACTCTTGATAATGTGCCGAATCACGATGGAAAGATCCATTTTATCTGCAATTCCTGGGTTTATCCGACAAAGGACAAGAAAGACCGCATATTCTTCAGCAATAAGGTATAGCACTCCTGTTCGAGGCTTGCCCAATTCCAGATACAAGTTGATCGTATGATCCATAACTTAATCTGTTGCCGATCGGGACTTATACTATACAATTTCCCTTATAGGCATACTTACCCCATGAAACACCTGAACCTCTTAAAGTGCTTAGAGAGGAAGAACTGGAGACCCTGCGAGGAACTGGCGAAGGAGAGCGTAAGGAATCCGATCGTGTTTATGACTATGCTCTTTACAATGATCTTGGTGATCCGGACAAAGGTCTCAAATATGTCCGCCCAACCCTTGGAGGGTCTAGTGAATATCCCTATCCTCGAAGGGGAAGAACTGGACGTCCTCCATCGGAGAAAGGTAGCTCTCTTTCTGTATTATTGTTGCTTAATATGTGCCTCTACTGATATGAAAAGCTTGAGATTTATAACTTTTCGCTTTAATTAGTGGCCACGACTTTATTGGAACTTTCTTTGTGGCAGATCCTAAGTGTGAGAGTCGGGTTCCGCTACCAGAGAGTTTGAGCATTTATGTTCCTAGAGATGAAAGGTTTAGCCACGTCAAGTTGGCTGAGTTTGCGGCTTATGGTGCAGAATCAGCAGGACAGGTTGTACTTCCGGAGCTCGAGTCTCTATGCGACCACACCCCTAAGGAATTTGACTGTTTTCAAGATGAACTGAAGCTATATGAGGGAGGAATCGCTCCATCAAAAGCAGAAATTCTAGACAAACTGAGGGAGAAATCCCCATTGGAGATGCTGAAGGTGCTCTTGCCTGCTGATGGTAGATCCCCGTTTAAGTTTCCGACACCTCAAGTAATCAAAGGTATGATAAAACAAAGGCGTTGATTTCGTCTTTGCTACATATTATCATATTATTCTAGCCTTCATACTTGTATCTTTGAAGTCTACATTTTGGTTTGTAACCTTCTCTTTGATGTAGAGGATGAGTGGGCATGGAGGACAGATGAAGAATTTGCCAGGGAAATGCTAGCCGGGGCGAATCCTGTGGTCATATGCCGTCTCAAGGTAACCATATGTTTTGCCATCATTATTCTCTTCCATTTGCTAATCCACAAGATGAATCGCGTGTAAAACTGAACATGAAATGGCTATGTTCTTGTTGTTTTGATTTCGCTTTTCTGCTATGACATTGGACCTCAACCACTCAAGGCTCACTACTACTTTCAATCTGCGTCGCCGGTTTGAATGCAGGCATTTCCACCGGTAAGCAAGCTGGATCCCAAGGTGTATGGAAATCAGAACAGCTCAATAACCGAAAAACACATCAAGGGAAACCTTGAAGGTCTATCAGTATATGAGGTAAACATCCTGAAGATAGTTTGAATTCAAAACATTTCAGTCGGTTGATGCTGCGTTGATTGAAACAAAGAGATCACTTTTTCGGTCTAATCTTGTAACAGGCGTTGGAACGCAAAAAACTGGTCTTACTGGATCATCACGACACAGTGATGCCATACCTAAGGCGCATAAACACGGCATCTAAGTCTTATGCCTCAAGGACTCTCCTCTTTTTGAAACATGATGGTACTTTGAAACCAGTGGCAATTGAGCTAAGTTTGCCGCATCCAAACGGCGATGAACTTGGAGCCGTTTCCAAAGTGTACACACCAGCAGAGGAGGGAGTAGAAAAATCCATTTGGCAGCTAGCGAAAGCTTACGTTGCAGTCAATGACTCTGGCAACCATCAAGTCATCAGCCACTGGTACTGAACCCGTTGCAAAATCCATCAGGATGTTGCTTGCGAACTGTACCTTTTAACATGCTGGGTTGTTTGTTGCAGGTTGCACACACATGCAACGATGGAGCCATTCATCATAGCAACAAATAGGCAATTAAGTATCCTACACCCGATCCATAAGCTCTTGCAACCTCACTTCCGGGACACAATGAATATAAACGCACTAGGGAGGCAGATTCTCATCAACGCCGGTGGAATGCTGGAAAGAACTGTTTTTCAGGGGAAGTATGCCATGGAGATATCATCTCTAGCATACAAGGATTGGGTCTTCACTGACCAAGCACTCCCTAGAGATCTTCTCAAGAGGTAATATGTGGCCTGTCGACAATAACACGGCTTGCCGATAATGGTACGCAAGAGTTTTGTTGCTAATGCCACCGTCTCTTTTCTTTCTTTTAAGGGGAATGGCTGTCAAGGACTCGGGAAGTCCTCATGGCTACAAGCTCTTCGTAGAGGACTATCCGTTTGCTGTTGACGGACTAGAGATATGGTCGGCCATCCGGACATGGGTCAAGGAGTACTGTTCGTTCTACTACAAGGACGATGCCAAGATCGTCAACGACACCGAACTGCAGAATTGGTGGCAAGAAGTGCGAGAAAAGGGTCATGGTGACAAGAAAGATGAACCCTGGTGGCCTAAAATGAAGACCTTGGACGAGTTAATCGAATCTTGCACCATTATCATCTGGGTTGCCTCTGCCCTTCACGCGGCTATCAATTTCGGACAATACCCTTATGGAGGTTATGGACCGAACAGGCCGAGTTTGAGCCGCCGTTTCATGCCAGAACCGGGCACTCCTGAGTACGAAGAGCTGAAGGAAAATCCCGATGCTGCATTCTTGAAGACAATAACAAGCCAGTTCCTGACCTTGCTCGGGATTTCTCTTATAGAGATCTTATCTATCCATTCTACTGATGAGGTCTATCTCGGTCAGAGAGACACTCCCGAATGGACCTCAGACGCTGAGCCGCTTAAGTCATTTGAACGTTTCGGGAAGAAACTGAGGGAGATTGAACGGAACATTGATGCCAGGAACTGCGACGAAAGGTATAGGAACCGTGTCGGTCCAGTGAAGATGCCTTACTATTTGCTTTACCCGACGAGCGAAAGCGGACTCACTGGCCAGGGGATTCCCAATAGCATCTCCATGTGAGGATCAGAGGAACATCAAGGCTTGTCCGCTAAATGTTGTAACTCGATAGCATACGAATTTTACTGAGCATGTGTCCTGTAATGTTAAAACGATCTTTTGGTTGTACCATGTTGTAAGCATGCATTCAAATGTTCATATTCCACACTTATCTTAAAAACATAGCAAGACTAGCCAACTAGTGAAATGCGTGACAGGAGATTAAAGTGACTGTGGCCATGATTAAAATTGCTAGATTTTTGCTTTTCTTGTGAGTGAAGTTGCCGTTAACTTGGAGTAGTACAGAAGGGATGGCCCTGAATTCATAGAAAGTAGACAAAGTGCGGGAACAAAATTCAAAAAAGCACCGAAGAACTAAAGGCAACAATAAATACTCCTTATAGGGCAAGTCCAATAGGTAGATAAAATGATTGTTATAATCAAAATATAAGCAGAATCTCAACAAATTTAATTTCAATGGAATAATTTTTAATATATAGTTTAGCTTTGGTTAATCTCAAACTATTTGGCATGAATTATAGCAGGGTCATTCATGCCATTTCATCCATGATGATGATGTGGCGCTCTTTCGATCGTTAATCAAATTGCTATCATCATTTGAGGTTAAATATAGCATGAGATGGTTGGAGTGACATATGTATATTAAAACTAAACTACATTATTTATCACTAAAATATAGCTAAATATAGTAAAAAATAACTATAAGGGTTGGACTTGCTCTTATGTTACACTTCAAGGACTATCTAAACTGTAGATTTAGCTTTGATTTGCCTGGTTGATTTCTGTGTTGGTGTTAGGGTTTGTGCACTGAATAGCTCGTCTCCCGACCTAAAGTTGGCTTACAGCTTAAATTCAAGCCAATTATATGCGGATGATGACATAGAATGCAAAATCTCGAGACTCCGACTATTCTGAATAAATTGACGGACCTCTGAATTGCATAAAAACCATAATTTTTCATCCGTCTCTATGCACTTAAAACGCCTAGGCATGTTATTGTTTATGTTGTTATCTCGTGTTACTATCCAAGTTTTGAAAGATTCTTATGTTAGCAAATAGTACTACATCGACCAGGCGTTCATGCCAGAGTCCAACAGTGTTTATAGTTACACTGGGGTTTGCTTGCGGGGAGGGAGAAGAGACTTGACCACCACTATGGTGTTTGGGTGGAGAGAACAAGTTGCAGCGCATAGTGTGCTGTGCTGCACACAGTTTCGTCCTGCTCTTGTAGTCTTGTTCATAAAAGACACGATCAACCAACCTGCGCACAGCACAGCACACACAAAATCCGCCGAATAAGTGGGACCGGTCAAACCCCCATTTCAACCAGCAATATCGCTTTGTAAACCACAAGCAACCCCAAAACCCCACCCCACCCCATCTCCCCCACAATATGCTGTCGTTTTGAATTATCAAATCAACAAAAAAAACCTGAAACCCACCTCTTCAAATTTTCAAATTTTCAGTATAAACCCCAAACCCTACCCTCTCCTCTCCTCGCATCTCATCTCCACCACCACTTCACCCCTCGCCGCGTCCGCCGTCGCCGCTACAATGGCCAACGAATCCGAGAAAACCTCGATCCCGTTCCAACAAATGCTAATCCTCAGAGACGACAAACCAAAACCACCACCAAAAACGGAGTATTCCGACACGGCTGTCCCCGACTCAGAGTCACTCTCCGGCGCCGCGGGAGCCTGGCCGCTCCCGGAAAATGAATTGAAAGCACTCGACGAGCTCAAACAACTCGTCCGCGCCGCTCTCGAGAACCACACCTTGCTTTCGATTCCGCAGTCTCTGAAGGAGGAGGAGGAGGAGGCGAAAGAGGTGGCAGTGGTGGAGAAAGCGGAGGATCTGAAGTCCGTGAAGGAGGCAATATCGGAGACCGTTACGAAGGTGATCGATGTCGATGAGGATGGAACAAAGACGATGGAGGCGATAGCGGAGACCGTTGTCGCAACGATCTCAGTCTCGTCTTCTCAGGATCCGAATCCGACAGGTCTGACTTCGAAAACAACGGCGGAGACGAAAGAGGAATCGGAGCCTGTATCGGCGCCTCAGGAGGTCTCGATTTGGGGGATGTCGCTGCTGAAGGATGAACGAAGCGACGTCATTCTCTGGAAGTTCCTCCGCGCGAGGGATTTCAAGGTAAACGACGCCTTCTCGATGCTCAAGAACACGATCCAATGGCGAAAAGAGTTCAAAATCGATGAATTAGTGGAGAACGAGAAGGAATCGGAGTTCGAGTTCGAGGAGCTGAAACAGGTTGTGTTTATGTATGGAGAGAGCAAGGAAGGGAGTCCGGTGTGCTACAATGTGTTGGGAGAGTTCAAAAACAAGGAGTTGTACGAGAAGGTGTTGGGTGATGAGGAGAAGAGAGGGAAGTTCCTGAGGTGGAGGGTTAGGTTTTTGGAGAGGAGTGTGAGGGGATTGGATTTTGGACATGGTGGTGTTTCCACTATTCTTCAGGTTACTGATTTGAGGAACTCTCCTGGATTGCTTGGGCTTGCTAAGAAACAGGCTCTGGAGTTGCTTCAGGATAACTATCCTGAGTTCGTCGCCAAACATGTAAGTCGCTTCATCGTTCTATGGTAAGGTTAAGCTTGTGGTAAATGAAATGTGAAAATGTATGTTTTAGATTTGAAACATTGTAAACCATAGGTTATCGCATTCTCCAAAACATTCCCCATTACGTGCATCAAGCACATTTTGTCTAATTATGACTCGTTGAAGAAAGTTCATGATATCTGTGCCACGGGTAGTGTTACATGTTTATTGGGAATGAATCTCTTGGAGAGAGGTTAAGATAGTTTATATTCGTTTTATTCAAATTATAATTTTTTTGAACAATTCAATTCAAATTATAATATTTTTTTATTTATTAACTTTTTATTATAAAAATATCAAATTATTCTATTTTATATCACTCTATCCCACCATCATGGTTTGGATGAGACGGTTGGAGTATTTTCTTCCTATTGAACCCCTATTCTGAATGGGAATGGCAGGGCCGTTGTTATGCATTGTTACATGTTTTGAGTTACTTCCATTTCAAAAGTAAGTACAATGGTAATGCTATTTTTGGTAGAGTTATAGGTATATTATGTATATGAATAATACTAATTTGTTAAAAAATGTCAATGTCTTTCCAATAAGGTCATGTTATACTCCAGCAAGTGCATTGTTCTCGCTCTTAATGCTTCAAGGTAGCAAGAGGGGCCACTTATAACAAATTAGAAATATGTGAGACATGAGAATGTGCGAGAAGCAATTTATTGAAGTGTTGCAAGGGATTGGATAATTCCATTGTGCTGTCTCCTTTACTCAACTTCAGAGTTTAGGGTAATTGGCTTTTGTGCTTTTTATCATTTGAAATGATGAAAGTGATTTTGGGATTCTCCTAGGTGTTTATCAATGTGCCATGGTGGTACATAGCAGTCAACAAAGTGATCAGCGCCTTTATGACCCAGAGGACAAAGAGCAAGTTTGTATATGCTGTTCCTTCCCGATCTGCTGAGACTCTGTTCAAGTTAGTCTTTCTCTCGTTTCTAGACTTCTACATTATTCTATCAGTTTGTTGCTTTTGTGTATATGGTTTGATTCTTTTTGTCTAAATTGTTTGGATTATCTTGTCAACAAAAATTAAAAAAAAAATGTTTGGACTCTTTACGTGTGACTTTGGTTTGACTCCTTTTGATGTGGTTGGACAATTGAGTCCATGCTCACATGCCCCAGAACGGGCTGCATCAAGTATATAGAGTGCCTGGGGCTGAGTGCATTGACTAACTCACTGCCTGTAGGCCCTGTATCCATGAATAGTCTATTAGAAAGTCTTGTCAATTCAGTTCTATTGCACCACAACACAGCCATGGCTTGTCAACCTGTCTGATATCAGATATTTGGGTCTAGCATATTGCTAATCATCCCCCCATACCTCACCCTGCCCTATACAAATGAAGGGAAATAATGAAAGGGGGTGAGGTGGTGGGGGGAGGGAGGGAGGAAGGAAGATTAGCACCCCTCATATGAACTACTTCTGGTACTTCACTTATGTTCATGTTCATATGATTGCTGCGTGCTTATTGGTAGAATGCAACGGAAACAACTGTTGACGATGCTTAAGGCTGTTGGGCGAAAATTTCAATGAATCGCGTTAGTGCTGTTTTCGCTTGGCAGTGATCTCTTTGGATCACAATATATAAATGTAAATACCGCTGGGTTGTTCATAATTTCAGACAATGTAGAGAGGCTTTTGTTCTTTTGTAGAGGTGTATGATAAACAATATGGAATACTGCACATTGGAAGTTAATTTGACAAAGAATCAAATAGTGTTATTCTGATGTTATAGTCGAAAATGAAGGAAGTAGTATCTTATATTTTGATGCACATGCAGTTACATAGCGCCTGAGAAAGTGCCGGTTCACTATGGAGGATTGAGTTGTGAAAATGGTGAATTCAACCCAGAGGATGCAGCTTCTCAGATAACTATCAAACCAGGAACCACAGAAACCCTGGATTTCTCTGTTAATGAGGTGAGCTACACCATTTCCATTGCTGCATTCTTTTGCTGCATAAGTGTGGTAAGAATTCAAGTTTTCATCTTCGAGTTCCTGAAGACCTTAGGAACTGTTAGTATTAACATTGGTAAAAAGCAATTTGATAACAACAAGTTCCGTTTCGACTGCAGAAGCATTTTTCATACATTGTGAAATCATGAAACAAAGATCTTATGCAACAAACCCTTTACACTGTTATGTTGTTGTGAATAAGAGTTTTCGTTGGACTTGTGAAACATCAAAGATATCTCAAAATTAGTTGTATTTTCTGTCTAGCTTATTAGTTGTATTATCTTGATTCTACCGTAGAGTATCTCAAAATTCTCATAGATAATGTTCTACTTTGTTCCTCCCTGTCCGGGAGGAACAAAGTGTGATACTGTAAAGATACGAGAATCCAACAAATTGTCACTGATGTATACATGTCTCATGACCTGGTATGCTTCCATTTATTTTCTGTTTAATGTGCAGCCATGCCATTTGACATGGGAGGTTAGAGTGGTGGGATGGGAAGTAAGCTACGGAGCCGAGTTTGTACCAAGTGCTGAAAAGGGATACACAGTCATCATCCAGAAGATAAGGAAGCTCAACGCAGACGAATCCATCGTAAGGAGCTCTTTCAAAGTTGGCGAACCAGGAAAGGTCGTCATTACCATCGACAATGCCACGTCTAGGAGGAAGCAGCTACTCTATCGCCTCAACGCCAAGCCTGTCTCGAACTGATCAGTCACTGATCCATCTAGAGAAGAAGGGGAAGAGTTTCATGTCCGTCAAGTTTGTATACTACTATTCCTAAGAGCAATGTTCCTGAATTGAGCGCTCATTTCGAAATTCAAGACATTGCCTTAACTACATATATTTTGCATTTTTGCTTGCTCGTCACGACGCACTGATGGTAAATTGATGCTGGAGTTTTAGATCTCGCTGTTGTTTCATATATCTGTTTGATGCAGGTGGACGTGTGGTCTCATGATATGTGCCATGATAAAAGTAACAGGACTGGATTTGCATTTGGTGGAAGTGGAACTTTTCCCTCCCTTGAATTTTGAGTCGTTGACCTCCCAAGAGCATCCATAATTATAATTGTCATATTTATCAAAACTATTTCATACTATGAATTATGTAAAATTTTCATAATTTAACAATACTACTTTAATATTATCATGCTATATTTTGTCATTTTTCAATAATATCCTTATTTGCTTTGGTTTTTATGAAGACAAAAGGACAAAATGTATGACTAATTCGATCTATCCAATTGTGACCTTATAATGCAATCGCAATTTCAAGTCGTTGTTTTTGTTTCCATATGTTTTTGTTTTCCCCATTTGTATAGAAAAAGCGACGATCCTTCAACATGAGAGGCACCAGTGAGGGAGGGACGAAATCACGTGAGCGGTAGATTCGTGGGAGCTAAATCAGGAGCTCTGTGTGTGCACACAGTCACTTCTTTTGACAAAACACGGAACCAAGAGCATGCGGATAACCCAAGAGCATATTGGTTTCAATTTTCGCATATATGTGGACAACAAACTTTATTGAAAACCATGACATTGAGAATTTAATACTATAGGGCCGTGGCGGTGGTGGTGCTCAGTGCTGTAGTCTGTGTGGTTCCATGTGATTTGTCTGACAATTTTTTTTTTACGAATTGAATATGCTAGTGGCTATACATATCACTAAATGTGGTGGATTGTGTACCGTGTGGTTAGGTTAGTTTACTGTCTTTTACATGGACTTGCTATCCTAATGTCGATAAGATCGGAGGTTAAAGTTCTGAGTGTGATTTTGATAGAATTGTTTTAGTTTGCTCAATGTTCGATTATGATTGAACATCATAGGAGGACTAACTTAGCTATAGCTGCGGCACCCCATCCTATATGATAAGCGGTTCAATCAACTTCTTCAAAAAAAAAGAAAAGGTTAAAGTATCAAAATTTGTTGAGTGTCGAGTTATTTTATGATTGTGAGACTGTTACCAAAAATTGATTTAAAAGATGCATTCTCGATAATGCCCCCTCGTGCTGATAAGAAGTAAACCGCGTCTAACGTGGTAAAAATATTACGGCCTTATTTCACTCAATACCAATTGTTTTTAACTTGCAATTGTGAAATATCGTAGGATCTACTTTGGGGATTGGTTCATTTATTTCATCCTTGTCTCGACATATTTATCTTTTACCCCATCTCACCGTGGGAATTTCTATATAACAACTCGTAGGCCTCCGTGGTCACACTGAATCGGTCCGTCATTTCACTAGTGCTGCTGCTTGAAGTTGTAGCAGTTAGCCCTCGAGACTATCAAAGAGATAAACACCTAAAGCTAGAGGCAGCTATGGACAAGCGGTTCTCTGGTGTTTGCATGCTGCTTATCCTGGTGGTGTTCATGTCTTCTGGTATATATACTCATCATGGATCTCCAATATGTTATGCCTCGTTTTTCAATTGTCATTTCCAATTTATGAAATTGATTTGCTTCTTCTATTTTAATTTTTAGGCCATATATCCTGTTGACGGTTTTTTTCTGTAAACTGAAAGCATGTATTCTGTGAGGAAAATAATGACTTGATTTCATAAGCAAGTTGAGAATAGCTTCTGACCATCATCACCATTTAAGACTGGAACTAAGATTTTACTATTGCATAATCAATTATATCAAAAATTCGAACGGATTGAAAAATATATTTTAGTCTAACTTTCTTAAGATGAACCAAACTCCTTGTCACTTAAACCTTCTTGGTCTAGCCACTTAGCTTTGTGTAAAATAGTGGGATGTTGGAGTTAAACTAGTGTTCCATGTATACTCATAAGTGAGTCTAAACCAGTGCACAACTGCACATCTTCCACAATATTTGTAACTGCATTGGTCTTAGAGATTTATATGTTGTTATGTGACACATCTGAGCTAAGTGCATATATTCATGCATATTGTACCATGGAATGCAGAGATGGGAGTGATGCAGGTTGCTGAGGGGAGGGTGTGCGAGTCACAGAGCCACGGCTTCAAAGGGCCGTGCTCGGGCGACCACAACTGCGCCCTCGTCTGTCGCGACGAAGGCTTCTCCGGTGGCAATTGCCGTGGCTTCAGGCGCCGCTGCTTCTGCACCAAGTTCTGCTGATGAGAGTAACTATTTCTAGCAACTACTAATATGGATGCTACCGCTTCCAGCTAGAGCTGGTTTTCATGTACGCTGGTGAGGAACAGTAATAAAGTTCGTTAGCAACTTATGAAAGGGAAATGTAATGTTTCCTCTGGTATTATCGTTATCTTCTATGTATGTGTGTGATAATGTTCCACGGAACTTTTGAATATTTCATTTTTGCTATGGTCTCTTCATTTACTCATTCGATCATCATTTTGCTCATCCTCAATCTCATTGAGGATGGATTTCAACAATCAGAAATCTACTGAACAAATCGGGCCTTCAATATAAGGAACACAATGTTGGGCTGGGGATAGGCCCAATATGCAGTCCAGTATGGCCCAATACCCCAATGGTGAGCTGGGCCCTGAGGTTAGTATTTACTATTGCAACATATCAATATCCCAATGATGACGTGAATTGGACCTCACCTACTCGTTAAGACTACGAACTTGGATATTGCAGGTAATATTCTATAAACTCAAACCTTCATCCCGGGTCAATACATACAATTCATTCATTTCAGATCCAAAAGAACTTATTTACCACGTCTAGGATAATCACAAGGGGATCACGCTATCAACCGTGTGTTATGGTTACTTGATCATGGCCGTCTAGGATGATCACAAGGGGATCGCACTATCAACCGTGTTATGGGATCGTGGCCAAGGGAACACGAATGTAATGTTTGTAAACCTTAAACGTGGTAACATAACTACGTATTCTAAACGCTCACATAATCACCATAAGATCAATGGTTAAAAATAGAAACAGTGCAACCACCAGTTTCCATTTCCTACCAACCCGGTCAAAAATGTTGCACTTGTGTTCTGTGTATTCTCTTCAACAACTATATAAACCGGAAGTGGTTGGGCGATGGACGCGCCTCACTTCAGGTTTCACTTCTCTTTCTTCCATGTTTCTAGCTCTCCCCCTACCTTCCTTCCTTCCTCACAAACACGTATATATATCCCCCAGATTTCCTTCCTCTACGCCTTTCATAACACGACTCGGATCACATCATCGTCAGCGAGAGAGACGAAACAATGGGAAGGTCCCCGTGCTGCGAGAGAGAGCGCATGAACAAAGGAGCTTGGACCAAGGAGGAAGACGAACGCCTCGTTGGCTACATCAAGGCGCACGGCGAGGGCTGCTGGAGATCCCTCCCCAAAGCTGCCGGTAATCCCTGATTCAATACCTTCATTGAAAAACATGTTACATTGCATAGGAAATGCATATGTCGCCCTCACCAATCATTGTTCTTGATGGGATGATGAATGATACCTGTGTGTAGGATTGCAGAGATGCGGGAAGAGTTGCAGATTGAGATGGATAAACTACCTCAGACCTGATCTAAAACGAGGGAACTTCACCGCGGAGGAAGATGAACTCATTATCAACCTCCACAGCCTGCTCGGCAACAAGTATGCATTCCTCTAACCCAAAAATACGCGCTTATATTATGAATTCAAGAAAGATGGTACATGGTTTCAACATCGTTCCGTGTCACACAGATGGTCACTTATAGCGGGAAAGCTTCCCGGGAGAACAGATAACGAGATAAAGAACTACTGGAACACCCACGTCAAAAGAAAGCTCCTCAACCAAGGGATCGACCCACAAACACACCGCCCTTTAACAGCCACATTGCCGACTCCTGAGGTTGCTCGTGCTCCCACAAACAAACCCTGCAACAGCTTCCGGTTGCTCGACACACACGGGTCTCCTTTACAGTTTATGCCCTGCACAGATACCAGACCAGGAGCAAGAACTGCGAGTGAAGAATCCAATAGCAATCTTAGCAGCACGGCGCAAATAGCCGAAGATGAGAACTGCTCTAACAACATCAATCTCGATCTCTCTATTAGCCTACAATGTTCCTCTCACCGATTTAAGCAGAATAAGCAACAGCAGCAGCAAAAGTATTCAGAGCAAATGTCAATGGAAAGACCTGATGATATCTGTCTTTGCTGCCATATAGGATTCAATAACACTGAATCATGTAATTGCTCAGCCAGGAACGACTGCGACACGAGAGTCACAGCCGATGTCAACGGAATTTGTACATCACTGTGACCGACATTCGTTTTATCATTTTTAGACACTCGCCCCATGTGTTTGGCAGGCGAAATAGTACTTGTTCAGCAAAATCAATATAGCTAGATGTGCAGGGTCTTATTGTTACGATGGCATTAGTCATCACTCATTCTTGGAAGCTGAACTTGCTAGAAACAGATCTAAACTTGTCTTGCAAGAATACAGGCGAGAGTCGAAGTAAAACTGAAAACCAACCACGTATTGAAACAAATGTCAGTATAACAATGATCAAAATAATAATAATAAAAATTGTCAATATAACAAGTTATGACAATTGACAAATGACAATCACACCAAAACCTAACTCAAAGGATAGGAACTTCTATATGTGCCTGAGTAGTTGGAATAATTCCGGCCCGGTAGATAAGTTCAGGATTTCGTTACTCCATTCTTTCTAAGCATCATCACCTAGGCAACATAAGTCCATAGCCAATGCCACATCCATGAATCTTTTTTCTCCATCATACACCCTCTATACCGCCCCAAGTAGCTTAAACTGATATGCAAAATGTTCATGATGATGATGAATGAAGAGTAAAACCTCCAAAGTTCAAGCTTCATCACACCTCAAAATAACAATATACAGCAAATATTCATGAGCGGGGGACCTTGGCCCACACCGGCACCACAATTTAGGTGCACAGACTAATGTCTGTTGGTAGGTGTAATATGCTCCGTTAAAAAGCATACCAAACTCTACTTTCCATGTTGTCATAATTCCCTTGAGACAAGATAACCTAATCTACACGTATTATTCTACATATATACCACTATTCTTTTGGGTATGGTATCAGAAGCATCTTTAGCTATACTCTTATCCACCTACTATAGTTACTAGGTCCATCCTACAATACATTATTCCCAACATATGCAAAGTCAATTGCGGCATAAATTATCCAAAATTCCAAACTTTCTCTTTTGGTTGCAAGTTGACATTATGTTTCTAATAGGCTGAACACAAGTATGGTTAGACGACAACATCAGCCAAGATGCTCTCATCAGGACGAGGTCTGAGGCAGCTAACAAACTAGATAATACTCAACTACCATGCCACTCTCCTCAATGTCCCATGTGGTCTCATCTCAAGCCTAGAAAACGTACTAAATGCCAGCACCAACTTCACCTACCAAAAGATAAGCTTACATGTACACTTCTCCCACTCCCTCTAACAAATAATAAATAAAAGATCGAATCATAGAGCTTTTCTTGACTAGCTCATCCAGAAGCTGGGACAAACACAAGGCACTTCATTGATTCTACCAAACTCAACCCACCTTTTCCACCAACTCTACCCAAAAGAACTTGGCTGAAATTTTAAGATACCCCTTTTTTCGATTATAAGCTATAAAGTACAACCCAGTGAGAAGGTTGCGCCCAAGGACCCTAATGGTTGATGATAACAAATACAGTACCACGACAGTCACCGACAAGTACTGCTCTAACCATGTCATTAGATAGCTATTTATAACGTCGTTATCCAAGTACAGCAATCACAGGATGACGTTTGATAATGAAGCAAACGAATCTATTATTACTACGGATTTCATTCCATTCCTCTCTGTGTTATGAATCAAAATTCCACTAAATTGCATGACTTAAGTAAGCATAACTTAACTGATCATGCAAAGCATGAATTTAGAATCTAGTAGGTTTGCATGGACCATAATCCTTGCTGCCTACACAGATTCATGCAGAAAACCGAACCCTTCTAAAAAAAAGCATAACCATTATGTAAATCAAGGTACTCGACAAAATCTAATTTAGCAGTTAGCACTCATGTTTCAGAACGAAAACGTGGTAACAAGAACACCAAAATGACATATTGTGAAAGAAAAAGTAAGAGTTCAAAGAGGGTTCACCTTATAAAACATATATCAGGTTCAGGCAGCCAGTTCCAGAAACTACAGCCAGTTCACCTTATAAAACATACATCAGGTTCTGCGAACCCCTCGACGGTCGGCAGACATGGTTTCTTCTGCGAGCATGATCAATACTACGAAGCTGAGGTCTGCAAGCATATCCATACCATCAATTTTCTCTGTCGGAAACATCAGGTGGTATCCACTAGCAGATAACATGAAAAGCCAGCATGAATTAATAATAAATGAATAATAAGAAAAAATCATAAATCTTCAAAAGTGAGAATGTAATGCATGAGAAATTATGAAAATTTCCCAATCTGAGTAGGTCCAAGGAGCCCGTTGTTATTTTCCAATCCTTATTACACAAAGAATTCACATAATGATATATCATTTGATGAGTACTGTAACCACACTGGCTATAGCCAAGATTAAAAGCCTGCTGAAACCAGAACCCAGATTTGATGTCACAGCAAAAGATTAAATGTCAATCACATCGCTCAATCTCTTAAAATGGGTGGACTTTATATTTCATCTACTCCCTTCATCCCAAATAAAATACGACCCATTACTAAATATGAATGACCCACATAAATTACAATGTTTTTAAAATTGACACTAAAACTTCAAAATATCCCTATTTTATATCGCATAGTCTTCTTCATTAATATTTTTTTCTCTTTCTATCCATTCACAATTCTAACATTTCTTTCTCTTATTTTTCTTCACTGTACCCACTCACAACTCATACTCACTTGATCGGGATCCTTTGTACGTGAATTTAATGTAATATTTGCTTGAATAATTGAATGAAAAACATATTAAATGTGATTATTTTGTCCATATCTCTTAGATATACAAGAATGTGTTTGAAATATTAAAATATCTATGTTATGGAGTTCTCAAACAAATTATTTGTTTCAGATTGATTTTCAGAAACCTTTCAAACATTGTTCAAGGATCCAAAAACATTTCGAAGGCCCGATCACTAGTTGGAAGCCCATCAACAAAGCCCAATAAATTGGGCCTGAGTCCACTCCTGTATTTTCCAGGAGTGCGCAGCCAAATCACCGTCATCACGCAAGCAATGACGGAAATGATAAGCCGCCATTCACCATCAACGCCAGCTGCCATCCACCGTCGAAATCCAAGACCGCCGCCAATCACCCATCATATACAGCCAATAGAGTCCAGCAGAAAACCCACAGATTCGCAGCCATTCCATGACAAAAAAGCTATCAAAGATCAATCTTCTAGAAAACGGATGTCCACATGCATGCTTCAAAGGTTGAATTTTCAGAATCAATGACATCCTTGCTGAGATATTAGTGCTGAAAATTTCATCTATAAATAGAGATGCAAAGACAGAGAGACGGGAATAGATAGAAAAACATAGGTATACCATAATACATACATACAGAGTGTTATACTGCACTCTGCAAACAAAGCTGAACCTTCGCGGCTCCTTGTTGCGGGTGCAATTGCGACTCCAAGGCGCGGCTTGAGTGTTTAAAGAAGAAGAAAGTGAAGAGAAACCAAGGAGAGGCAGCGGCTGCGTGTTTGGAAAGAGGAGGAAGAAGAAAGGAGAGGAAGGAGGAGACTTAGGGTTTTGGTTGGGCTTTAAGCCCTATTATCCCTTGTATTCGGCCCAATAGCTACACTCGGCCCAATTCAAAACCTAACTCATATTGGTGCATTTTTTTCTTATTATTTCATGTTATTTGGTTCATTAAATGATATATTTTAATTTTCAATATTAAAATCATGAACTAAATTTAATAAGGTTAAGGTGAAGGTTTGTTAAATTCATAAAAATGTATTATTATTAAGTTGTGATTAATATAGCTCATGATTAAGTGATTATTATGCTCTTAAAGCTTTCATTAGATTGATCACCTTTTGAATGATATGTGTCATATAATTGAGACCGAGAGGAGAAATTATATGAATGCTCAATTAATAATCATCGTGAATTAAATTGATATAGAAATATATAATTTGATACATGCAGCACTTATAGACATAGATGACACATTCCTATGTTGAAAGCTAAAAGGATTTCATAAAATTTAATGCATTAGTGTTTTCCTAAATTCATATTAGAAATAATATGGATTGTTAAACAATAATAGTGTTAATATTGTTCGAGAGAAAATATTAATGATTTCAGGAAATCCTATTGTTATATGAAAATATAAATCACAACCATAATCATATTACATTGATATGAATTTACAACCTAAGCCTTAGCCACTTCTCATTCATTATATCTAATTTATATTAATTAGACAATCACCACTCATTTCATTGTCTAGATAAAATATGGATAACATAATTTCACTAATTGTTTACACAATCTCTATGGGTTCGACAATCCGGTATTTATTTACCAATTATTACGCGACCAGTGCACTTGCTATTTATCAGTTGAAAAATACACCGGTCAAGTTTTTGGCGCCGTTGCCGGGGATTGTGCTTTAAGCAATATTGAAACTCTTATTGCTCGCTTTATTCTAGAATTTATTGTATTTTCTATTTAAAAAAAAAATTTGAAAAAATTTATGTCTAGGGGAAGACCGAAGGGTCAAAAATTTATTAGCCTTGAATCTGAAATTGAAGAAATTTTGCATATACCAGAAATGGAAGAACAAGATAATATGAAGAGAACCATGGGTGATTTTGTAACACCACAAGTGGGTGGTGTTAGATCTAGTATAATGAGGCCGGCAATTCAAGCTAATAATTTTGAAATTAAGCATCAAGTTATACAGATGATTCAACAATCTTACTCATTTGGAAGTTCCCCATTAAAAAACCCCAATGCGCATATCGCTAGTTTTTTGGAGTTATGCGATACTTTTAAATATAATGGTGTTTCTGATGATGCAATTAGATTAAGACTCTTTCCATTTTCACTAAGAGATAGAGCAAAATCATGGTTGCAATCGCTTCCACCAAATTCTATCACAACATGGGAAGACATGGCACAAAAATTTTTGACCAAATTTTATCCCCCTAGCAAAACTGCAAAGATGCGTTACGAAATCTCAAGCTTTGTACAATCTGATTGGGAACCTTTATATGAAGCTTGGGAAAGATTTAGAGAATTATTAAGACAATGCCCGCACCATGTACTTCCACTTTGGATGCAAATCCAAACATTTTATAATGGATTAGTACCCCTAGTCGTGCCACCATAGATAATGCTGCTAGAGGTGCGCTTATGAAGAAAACACCAGAAGAAAGTTATGAGTTAATTGATGAAATTGCCACAAATAACTTTCAATGGAACACTGAGCGACACCAACCAAAGAAAGTAGCAGGAATTAATGAAACAGATCCCCTAGTACGTATCACTGCACATCTTGAAACATTAAATAAAAAGATCGATAACATGGGTGCTCAAGTAATGCAGGTGAAGACATCAAGTTGTGATATATGTGGAGTAATGAGGAATACGAGTTTATCGTGCCAAGTTGGCAACAAATTTGCTTCTTCCTCATCAGAGAGGCAAATTATGTTGGCAACTATCAAAAACGGAATCCTTATTCCAACACCTACAATCTTGGATGGAGGGATCATCCAAATTTCTCATGGAGTAACCAAGCAGCTAGGCAACAGCCTCCAGGATTTGCACCTCAAGAGAAAAAGTTTAATCTTGAGGAATTAATGAGCAAATTCATTAATACATCTGAATCTCGTTTTAACAATGTGGAAGTATCGGTAAGAAATTTAGAAGTTCAGATGGGACAATTAGCAAACATGATCTCTGAGCGAATGCATGGCACATTGCCTAGTGATACTGAAAAAAATCCTAAGGAGCATGTCAAAGCTATTACATTAAGAAATGGTAAAGAAATTGGTGAACAGGAGTATGAATCAGACGAAGTAGAAAAAGAAGAGATCACAACTGAAGTGCTTAATTCAAACAACTCCGACCATAAAGAAAAGAAATCTCTACCTTTTGTTATTCCACCTCCTTTTCCTTTGGCATTAAAAAAATCAAAGTTAGATAAGCAATTTGCAAAATTTTTAGATGTGTTCAAGAAATTGCATATTAACATACCTTTTGCAGATGCTTTACAACAGATGCCAAGTTATGCAAAAT
>LIEC01010988.1:0-101284 GCA_001925005.1 Drosera capensis | reverse complement strand
TATATATATATATATATATATTCTTGGCTGGTATATGATTTCTCGATGTTATTTGCATTGTATACTGTTTATGCATGGAAAACGCATGATATAATAAGCATGTCGAATCCCTGAGATGGATGTGTATCCTGTATTATTGGGCTTTCGAGCTCACGGTTACGTGTTCGTTTCAGGTAATAAAGGTTCGAGGAAGGATCCATTACTTAGGAGGGATGATTAAATTCGGCTTGGTATAAATTACCCTTTTTCTTTCGAGACATTGATTTTCATGTAACAGAAGACAATGTAAGTTTGCTATTTATTGCTAAATCCTATGTTTCTGATACTTAAACCCCTTATAATATTGTCGCCTTGCTTCAAATGGGTTTTGGAGCGGCGGTAACGCCACGTATCTGATAAGTATTAGATAGGAAATCTTGGGACATTACAGAATGGTATCAGATCATGGGTTTAGGAATGAAACATGGGATAAGGACAATGAAAATAATCCAAGTTAGAGTTATAAGTAGAAATTTTAGCACATACGTATTAAGCATGGAATTAGAGATTCGAGTGATATGTTTCTTGGGAACACTTATGTGACCACTGGTACATGGTAATTAAATGATTCTGGTGAATGAATTAAGAATAATATTTCGTAAGTCAGGGAAACGGAGGTCTAGCATAATACCGACACAACCAGTCTGGCAAAGGATTCCACATTTTCTACCGTGGGATGATTTACGTGGGCATCTAGATAAAACGCTAAAGGTTATAAGGTCCTTGAAGAGAATCTATGATCCATTGAGGCATCCGATATACGAGGTAGCGGCAGTCTTACATACCTTGCCACGTCATGGGAGATTCTCTACAATCAAGATTAAGTATGATAACCTCTTCGTAGATGAAGAACCAAATGAGGAAGAATACTTTGTGAATGAAAAATGGAAGATTAATGGAAGGAAACTGTGTCAAGAGATCTGGACCTACGACCTAAATCAAGTGTGGGGACATCCCAACTATGAGGAAAATTACGCGAAATACTTAGAAGAGGAAAGGCTTGCTGGAAGACTAGCCTAAAGAATTGTTCTAGTATCAGGAGTTTAAAGATAGACTTAATGAAGTAGCGTATAAGTTCTAGTTAGCTAGTATAATAAACGACCATTGTAAAGGTCGTATTAGATTCCTTTGGGTGTCAAAACACTATTTCCTATTGATTACTAAGTGATTAATAAAAGTTATTTCTTTTCCTCAACCTTGATTGCTTGTGTGATACCTAGTTCTTGACATGTGTTATCCCTGAATCTGAAGTGATAACAATTCTTGAGCCTTACACAAATCTTAAAGAAAATAACATACTTGAAAATGGAATCTAGAGCCTGACCTATATGATATCAAACTTGAAGGAAGTATGCTTGACATTGAAAAATGATTTATTTCAGTCACGATGATGTGCCCCAAAATGCTTTGGACGTGGTCCAAAAACAGAATGCTCCGCCTGTAGAAGACAGAGAGGAAGTTGAGCAGCAAGGCTCTCACGCTGGGTTAGTAGAACCTTCGAATATGCCAGATAATGCACAACCTGTATTGACTAATACACCTCTTATTGACGTACCTCTCGTGAACGCTATCCAAGCCCTGGTAGGGGAGTTAGCAAAGAGGGCTCAAAAGGAAAATCAAGATCAAGTAGCAGATGGTGACAAGTATCTTCGTCGCTTAAGTGCCTATCACCATAAGCACTTTAGCAGTGAAGGCGACCCGGTAACCTTGGAAGACTGGCTTAGGAGCTTCGAAAAGGTACTTGACGTGGTTCAATGCCTTGATAACTTAAGGATCACCTTCACTTAAGCTGATGCTTGGTGGAGCACTGCTGAGAAAAGGACAGAAGAGGAAGGATTTGGATGGGCGGACTTCAAAGAAACAATCAGACGAAGATTTTACCCTTAGTCTCTTCAAGCTGAGAAGAGGAATGAGTTCCTCAACTTGAAACAAGGAACTATGTCTGTGTCGGAGTACGCTACGAAGTTTACGAATCTATTGCGATTCCAACCGTCATTCTATGCATAGGATGCGGAAAAAAAAAACAATTTCTTGATGGCCTGAACTATACGGATCGACTTGGCTCCCCAAACCTTTGCGACCTATCAAAGGATGTACGACGAGGCAGTAAAACTAGAACGATACTCGAAGATCCTCTAGGACATCCCGCAGTCAGTAAATAATGCAAGGGATGAGTTGAAACACTAGAAGTGGTAGTCAGAACAGGACCAAAAGTAATATAAAGTGTCACAACTGTGAAAAGATGGGACATTACGCTAGAGGTTATAGGACCGCTTCTGGAGCATGTTATCAGTGCGGTGACCTAGGACATAAGCTGTCTGCCTGCCCATAAAAGAACGGCAACCAGAGTTACAATACTAGGAAGCCTTTGGCTTTAGGTTAGTTCACTGGCCAATCATCAAACCCGTCCGTTAACCAGAATGCCAAAGCAAAACAACCGGCGGGACGAGTCTATATGATGGACCTCCTAGAAGCTCAAGACGGAGGAGTAATTGTGACCGGTAATAATCAGCTCTTATCTCAACTTGCTTATGCAATTTTTTATTTCGGGGCAACTCATTCTTTTGTTGTAAAATCATACACATTAAAGAATAAAATGAATACCCAACCACTGGTAGAAGGAACACAAGTAGGGTTACCCATCGGTGAAATAGTGACCTGCGAGGTAGTTGTTCCTCTAGCATCAGTAATGATTGGAGAGGAAGAGTTTCCTGTAGATTTGAACCGATACATAACTTGTATGATTTTGAGATAGTTCTCGAAATGAATTGGCTTGAAAGACATAAGGCAATTATGGACTATGAGAAGAAAACAATAAAGCTACAGAATCCAAAAGGTGGGAGAGTACATTTCCATGGGGAAGGATCAAGACCTGACTTGCAGATAGTGTCTACTATGACAATTAGCAAACTTCTCAAGAAAGGGTGTCAAGGCTTCTTATGTAGTCTCGAGTCAATGGTGCAACATGAGCTTAGTGTCGATGATATACCCGTAGCACGAGACTACCATGATGTTTTTTCAGATGAATTGCCGGGACTACCGCCAACTCATGAGCTGGACTTCAGCATTGAACTAGTACCTAGAGCAGCACCAATCTCGAAGACACCGTATCGCATGGCCCCAGTTGAGCTCAATGAGTTGAAGACCCAACTTGAAGAACTGTTAGAGAAAGGTTATATACGACCTAGTGTTTCCCCATGGGGAGCACCGTCTTGTTTGTGAAGAAAAAGGATGGGAGCATGAGACTATGCATTGACTACCGGGAGCTCAACAAGATCACCATCAAGAACCGCTATCTCTTACCTTGCATCGATGATCTATTTGACCAACTTCAAAGAGCTAGTGTGTGTCCTAAGATAGATCTTCGATCAGGGTATCACCAGTTACATATTAAGGCAGACGACATTTCGAAGACCGCATTCAGGACTCGTTATGGTCACTATGAATTTGTGGTCATGTCGTTTGGTCTCACAAATACACCTGTGGTTTTCATGGACTTGATGAACAAGGTCTTTAAGCCATACCTGGATGACTCGTTATGGTCACTATGAATTTGTGGTCATGCCGTTTGGTCTCACGAATGCCCCTGCGGTTTTCATGGACTTGATGAACAGGGTCTTCAAGCCATACCTGGATCGTTTCTTCGTGGTGTTCATCGATGACATTCTTGTTTACTCTCGTGATCATCAGGAGCATGAAGAGAACCTACGAACCATCTTGGAGACATTACGAGAAAATGAGTTATATGCCAAATTGAAGAAATGTGAATTCTGGTTGAAGGAAGTAGCATTCTTGGAACATGTGATTTCTGGAGAAGGGGTTAAGATAGATCCAAAGAAAATAGAAGCGGTTACTAAATGGTCTAGACCGTCAAAGGTGACGGAAGTTAGAAGTTTCTTGGGACTAGCAAGATATTATCGAAGGTTTATGAAAGGCTTATCTAAGATCGCAATACCTCTATCCAAGCTTACAAGAAAATCAACGAAGTTTGATTGGGCAAAAAAGTACGAGAATGCTTTTCAAGAATTAAAGGACCGACTTACCTCGACTCCTATTTTGGCTTTACCTTCAGGAGAGGAGGGATTCTGTATTGACAGTGACGCTTCCAAGCAAGGTTTGGGATGCGTATTGATGCAGCATGACAAGGTGATAGCCTATGCGTCGAGACAATTGAAGCCATATGAGCTTAATTATCCCACTCACAATTTGGAACTAGCATCGATAGCGTTTGCTTGGATCTATATGGTGTTTCATGTCGAATCTATACGGATCACAAGAGTTTGAAGTTTATTTTCACTCAGAAAGATTTGAACATGAGGCAACGAAGGTGGCTTGATTTATTGAAGGATTATGACCTGGATATTCAGTACCATCTGGACAAGGCTAATGTTGTAGCTGATGCTTTAAGCCGTAAGTCCAGAAGGGCAGAAAGGAGTCTTAACAAGTTGATGTTTACACAAGATGAGTTATTTGAAGACTTCTGTAAGTTGAATATTACAGCGGTCTCCGAGTCTCAAACAGGTTTTCTAGGGTACACTGCAAGTCTAGTTTACCTTGCATGAGGAGATTTTGTAAGCTAAAGGGGGTGATGAACAAATACAACGGATTAGACAAGGAGTTCAAGATGGAAAGGCACCTGGATTCGTTGTCCATGAAGATGGATCTTTGAGCTTCTAGGGAAGATTATGTGTTCCAAATGATGGGGAACTTAAGCAAAAAATCCTTGAAGAAGCATATTAAACACCGTATTCGATACATCTTGGTGGAGTAACATGAAACAGGAGGTTGTTGAGTTTGTAGCCAAGTATATTACCTATCAACAGGTACGGATCGAGCACCAAAGACCAGGAGGGTTACTAGAACCCTTGGAGATACTGATATGGAAATGGGATTCAATTTCCATGTACTTTATTGTAGGACTACCGCCTACAATTCTTGGTATGAACTTGATATGGGTGATAGTGGATAGACTGACGAAGTCTGCTCACTTTCTCTACATCAAGACTTCTTGAAGTATGGATCGTCTAGCAGACATGTATGTTAGGGAGATCATGAGCTTACATGGTGCTCCAAGTTCAATAGTATCTTATAGGGATACTAGGTTTCAAGCACGGTTCTGGCAAGGTTTACAAAAGGCTTTTGGGACTAGATTGAATTTCAGTACGGCTTTTCACCCTGCTTCTGATGGTCAGACTGAGTTTACGATACAAACTCTTGAAGATATGTTAAGGATGTGTGTCCTTGACTTTAAGGGTTCATGGGATCATCACTTGCCATTGGTGGAGTTCGCTTATAATAATAGCTACCATGCTAGCATCGGCATGGCACCATTCGAGGCTTTGTATGGAAGAAAATGTCGATCCCCCATCTGCTGGGATGATATCGAAGACAGTCTGGTAGTGGGACCAGAGTTAGCACGGGAAACCGTAGAAAAGGTCAAGCTTATTCAAACTCGGATGAAGGCAGCTCAAGATCGTCAAAAAAGTCATGCAGACGTGAGAAGAAGGCCACTAGAGTTTCAAGTTGGTGATCATGTTTTCTTGAACGTTTCACCTACCAAGGGTGTTATGAGGTTTGGAAAGAAAGGAAAACTTAGTCCTCGTTACATAGGGCCGTTTAAAATCCTTGAAAGGATTGGTGAAGTGGCCTATCGATTGGCATTGCCAGTAGGGTTAGCTGGCTTTCATAATGTCTTCCATGTTTCTATGTTGAGGAAATATGAACCTGACTCTAAGCATGAGATTCAACATGAGCAAATGAGACTCAATGAGGACCTGTGTTATGAAGAAAGATCGGAGGAAATAGTGGATCACATGGTAAAAATATTCAAACGAAAAGAGGTGCCATTGGTAAAGGTACGATGGACTAACCATACCACACGGGAAGCAACATGGGAGCTGAAAGAGGACATGACGAAGCGATACCCCTACTTATTCTCAAGTAAGCTCCTATTCTTTACTTTAATCAAGTTTCGAGGACGAAACTTCTTGAAAGGAGGGAGAGATGTAATATCCTGAATTTTTTTTTTTCAGAATAAGGAAGTAAATATTTAGATATGGTAGGATAGTTTTGAATGATGTAAGAATCGAGTGAAAATCTCAACCGCTTTCATAAATATTTCAATCACGTGTCGATATAAATACTTTCAAAATATGATAGCCTCACGAATTTTGACCTACCATCCTGAGGAGAGACCTAAGCGTTTGAGGAAAACAGAGACAGAGGAAAAGGGTAAGAAGGGAATTGTTTCCCTTTTGCTTAATTAAACAATATACCTTAATTTATTATAATTGTTATATGTGGTGTATTTAGTTACACACATATTCACGTGCATTATTTTGGAATATAATGCAATGATATTTATACGTCCTGTTATTATTATAGGTAAGATTGATAATCGACAAGAGGGTTGATCACGTGTTGATTCTTGTGAATTTCAGATTCGGAAGCATGACAAGGTAACACATATCATTATCCTAAATTATGTGTGCGTGATTTGATTTGTGTGATTGTTTGATCACATATTTGCATGATAAGTAAAAGAGTAAAAATCCGGATATGCTTGAATGTCTTGATCTGCTTGCCTAGAAGGGTAACGATGCAATCTGTAGAATATTATAGAGTTTAATAAAGAATCCTGAATATTGCTTGTTCTTGATGTATGGTATCTGGTGCTGATTATTATTTTTGTAACGAACTATGAACTCTGGTGAATTCTAGAAAACGTAACAAAAATATGTGACCCGATTATTATAATGGATTTATTTCCATTATCCTCGAGTATAATTTAATGCGCCATATGAGAATATAAATGCCGTGACAGTCACCTGCTGTACATAGAAATTAATGAAATTAATTTCGTGATACATGCTTAAAAATCTTGAAATATACATGTCGTGATAGTCATCTGCTGTACATAGAAATTAATATAATTAATTTCATGACCCGAGCTTGAAAATCTTGGGAATCTTGAAACTTGTAAATCTTATTAAACATGGAATAAAATGGGTTAATTTCATGTAGTTTGCTTGAGAATATTGGAAACTTGAACATGAAGAAATTCTTGTAAATGATAATGACTAGAAGAGTTACGAGTGCTGGACTAGGTAAGGAGGGTGTGATAAAACCCTTCGCGTGCACGCAGCGGCATCAATTGATGGCCGTGTTTGGTTATTACTAACCGTCTTGGGTCGACAACAGCAACCATCTTTCTTGTTTAATTATACCTGGTACGACCATACTAGGTAACAATTGAAATTCTTATGGTAATTCCTCCCATGTCATAAACTTGTAAGAATTATAAAAATCAACATGACAAGACATGAAATACATGAAGAGCGTGACATGAACCTGTAAAAACCATGTCATCAACTTGTTCCAACCGCGAAAGACAGCACGACTTGACTTGAAATATATGGAAAGCCTTAAAAGCTTTTATAAAGGCAAAGGTAAACGAAACAAAAATTAACCTGATTAACTTGAGTTATTATACTGTATGTATGTGTATTTATATATATATATTCTTGGCAGGTATATGATTGCTCGGTGTTGTTTGCATTGCATACTGTTTGTGCATGGGAAACACATGATATAATAAGCATGCTGAACCCTTGAGATGGATATATATCCTGTGTTACTGGATTTTCGAGCTCATGGTTACGTGTTCGTTTCAGGTAATAAAGGTTCGAGGAAGGGTCCGTTACTTAGGAGGGATGATTAAATTCAACTTGTTATAACATTACCCTTTTCATTTCTAGACATTGATTTTCATATAACACAAGACAATGTAAGTTTGACATTTATTGCTAATTCCTATGTTTTTGATACTCAAATGGGTTTTGGAACGACGGTAACGCTACGTGTTTGGCAGGTATTGGACATAAAATCTTGGGGCGTTACAGGTAACCCAGCAGTAATCTTTTGCAATGAAGATAATCCTCCTTCTTTGCAGCATCCCTTGTACAAAGTAGTCATTAGTCATCATAAGCCATAGCATGATCATGAATATGCATGAACAAATTGCGACTCATGCGGAAACTCCTCTGGAATAGCCTATCGTTATATGTTGGTATGGAAGAGAAATAATCACGTATTAGATTCTCATGGTCTTCTTTTCTGTTACGGTCGATATAAGTACGACCAATAATAGAACCCCGTTGACCATTTTCATTTTGTATGCACTTATCACTAAATTGTTATTGTACAACGCTTCCTCTTCTGTAGAGTCGAGAATCACGTCTCGTCTTCTTTACTGAAAAGATCGAAGCATTTGTGAAGTAGATGGAAAGGAGATGAAAACAAAAATAGAGTTATATGAATGAGTTTTTTTTGTCACCCTGCACTTAAAATTATAATTGTTAGAGTTTGCCTGAAAAAAAAAAAAACCGTTGCAGGTTTAAATTGAAACATGAAAATAGGATTGAGTGGTTGGTAAAATTATGGATTTGGTACATTTTTTTTTTCATCGATACGATGGATTTGATAGATTTGAATAAGGAATCAACTGTTGACTAACAATTTTATATTTTATCTTGTAGTTATATTGGTTTAGAATTTTTAACGTGATAATCAATATTCATTGAAGGTTATTTGAGTATTACTTTCAAATTTGAATTAATTTATCATTGTTCATATTATCTTACTTTTTTTAAATTCAAATTTCTTAAAGTATGTAATTATTTAAAAAAAAGCGAAAAAATTCATAAAATATAGAAAATTTGTGTCTGAATTTAAAATTGAATCCCTAAAAATAATAATATTATATTATAATATAATATAAATAAAAACAAAAAAAAACTGTTGAAATTGGTTTTCTCAATTTGCAATTCCCTTGCATGAGACGAAAAGTCGGTGAGGAGAGCGGGGAAAAATGCTGGACGGAATATCCGGCCTTGGTTCCGACGACTTTGAATATGTGCCAACCTCGTCAGTCGTCAACCGGTGAATTTTCGCCTACCTTCGTCTCGATATTTCTCTGCAGATCTGCAAATAAAAGTCAAAATTTAAAAATCTTTTTGAAATAATAAATGTTATTCAACCGTCCACTTTTCGTCTCCATCCCGCTTCCTCCTCCTCCGTCCTATCTCTCTCCTCCGTGGAATCAATTCTCCCACGTTTGTCACGATAATCCAGTTTTGATATTGATATTGATTTTTGTTTTCATTTTGATTACATTTAGGTTTCCTCATTCGCCTCTTTCAGATCTGAACTTTGGTCGACGGTTCAGCGTTGAGAGCAGAAAACCAATCTTTTCTTGTTCTGCTGCTATTCAGATCTATCAGCTCTCCCATTCCTTGATTCCTCTTGAACTTATTTATTTATTTATTTCGGGAAAAAAAATGTATTTCATTCAGTCTATGTTTTGTTTCCCTCTGATATCATGTGCATTTATCCACGCTTTTTGAAATGTTTTTCCATTCATTTACTGGCTATTGGTTTTGTGTTACGGTGTCTGATTTCTTTTCAAGTGCCTTTGTTTTGCATTGTTCCGTGCTACAGTTCATATAGTCAACAGCGGATTAATGTACAGTGTGTGCGCTGCAGATTATAAATTGTTGATGAAGCTGCTGGTATGGTCTAAAGACTTTCAATGATGGGAGCGAGTTGCATTGAAATCGAGGAGGATACGTACTTACGTAGAATTTGGGGGATCTCAGGAGGAAAGGAATTTAGGTGTAGTTGCGAATAGAAGGGTTTCTTGTTTTGACTAATGGGAGAGTGGGTTGTTGGAGCCTTCATTAACCTCTACGGAAGTATTGCGATTAACTTTGGAACTAATCTTCTGAAGCTCGGCCATACTGAGGTATGGGTCACTCTCCCAAAATAAACTTTGGTAATTTTGGAGATGCATGTGCATTGTTTGCGAGTTCTGTGGTAATTCTCATAGTAGAATGATTAATTTTGTCTCCTTGAATGCCGTTGCTGCAAGTGACATGCCAACCCAATACTAGGTGTCTTTGATTATACTGTTTATATTCCCTTTGTTCCAATTTAATTGAAACGTTTTGATATAACACGAGAATTTATGTGTGTGTTGAATTGTATGGATAATAATTTTTTTGTACTGGTGAGTAAGAGAGAGAGAGGAGTGAGAAAAAAAGTAGAATTGATGGTGGGATAGGTTGATGTGATATGAAGTAGAGATGTTTTTGTGGTTTTATATGGAAAAAGTTTTCAAATAAGAAAAAGTTTCATTTCGGCCCAAATAGGAAAACGTTTCAATTAATTTGGGAGGGTGGGATTTTTCTGTACCAAAATCTTTCATTTCTTGTATTCATTTTGATGGTGATAGCTTCCATGCCTTTTCTTGTCTTCCTTCAAAGTGGAAAAATATATCCATTTTATGTATCTAATCTTTGTTGATTATACCTGTTGTTCACTGTTAGACATTTTGTTTGTCATCATGCAATATTATAGTCTAATCAAGTGTATTGCCCCGTATAATGGCACCTTAAATGTTTAAACCACTTTGATATAACAACTAATACATTCTATTCATCTATTGCAGTCAAATGTGGATATTTGCACTTGGGTTTTGGCTTATTTTATCATTACTTTACTCTAGTCCTGACTGTGCTATGTTGTGATCGCTCTGGCTATTAGAATTGTGCTCGACCTCCAATTGTTAGATGTATAGGCCTTAAAAATAGGAACTTGGGTAGGGAATTATTGGTGTTGGAGTCTGTCTAGGAAAAACGGATATGGAGACAGAAAGTAGGTCTCGCACTTGTGCTGCATGAAAAGAAAAAAAAAAAAAAAGAAGTAGAAGAAGAAGAAAAAAGAGGCCTGTAGGGTAACATGGGATGGGACAGGCAGTTTTTAAGTGAGAAACTCAGTGTAGAGACTAGCCTTTCGAATGCTAGTGTTGGGTTGAATTTTCAATGTTTGTTCGTGTTTCTTCTATTTTTATTTTTTTTTAGTTGTGTAACTTTGTTTGTCTGCTTATCTGTTTAGTTTCCTATTGAATTGGTATTTTGTTTTTCATTAGATTTAAGCATAACAATTCGCATTCTAGAGTGACAGAAAGCACACGGTGAAATGAATGAAAATCCCAAAAAATTACTTAGTGAATAATTTAAGAAATGATAGCCATCAGTGTCTCCCATGAGCATTACTCGCGTACAAGCTAGCTTCTCATTTCAAGACATCGGAGCAGTTTGTCGGAACTTCCTCTTAATGAAAGATAGAAAGATTATTCTTCGGCAAACAAAAAAGGTCGTTGTAGAAAATGCCAAAGATAAAGAAACTAACTTATCATGCATCATATGTCAACTTAGTGGCCATTTTCATTCCATACTTATTCTAGAACCTAAAATATTGACTTCTTAAGTCTATTCTGCTTCAGTCCATAAAGAAAATGAGTTACCTAATTCGCTCACCCCCTTGTGAACCGTGTATCAGTTCATGCTATCCGAAACGTTGTACACTCAGCACACACATTTGCCAAACTAGGCGTTCCAAAAAACAAGAGAGAAACCGTGGAATTCACAAAAAATATGAATATATTAAGACATGCCTCAAATATTTGACTTCAATTCAGTCGTTAATTGGTTCCTATTGTTTACAGAATTTGGTAATAAACAAGTCCTTAACCTGATTTATTATATTATTTTTGTAGTAAACATTATGTACATAGAAAATACTTTTTGGCGTTTACATACGTCTACTAAAATCATATTGACAATCTAAAAGATTTAGGTTCTATGTCATGATGAGTTTAACTATTTAAATAGTTATTGCTTTCTAATGATATTAGAGTAATAAAATAACCATGACAATAAACAAACAGGTTAGAGATAATAAATGATCTTTGCAAATCAAAGACATTAAATAAAATCATAATATGAGGCGATTGAATTAGAACATAATCTGTAGATAAATTGAACTTGAAACACCAAATCAAACTTAATAATCACATTTAAAACATAATATTATGGATGACCAAAATGATAAAACCATTCTAAAACTCAATTCCAGAATCTTTGTCAAATATATAACATCAGTCACAGGAGCACAAAGATTAAAAGAGGAGAAAAAACGATGGATTCGTAGATGTTGTGGTAGCTAAGAGGATTGGACATTCAGGATGAGGTGCCTTGATATATGTTGTTTGCAGGTGATATTGTCTTAATTGATGAGACAAGAAAAGGAGTTAATGCTAAGTTAGAGAGATGACATGAAAAGTTGGAGGTGAAAGGTTTTAGGTTAAGTCAAACAAAGGCGGAGTACATGCAATTTACGTTTGGTGGTGATCTGATTGCTCATGGTTTGGAACTTAGGATTAGTACGTAAGTAATCTCGCATACTCATTAATTCAAATATCTTGGATCAGTGATCCAAGAAAATGAAGATTGATAAAGATATTATCCATCACACAAGAGTAGGATGGAAAAAAGGGAGAAGCATTAGGAGTTTTGTGCAACAAGAGGATCTCCTTAAAACTAATATGCAAGTTTTACCTTATGGTGGTTAGACCGGATATGTTGTATGGAGTGAACTGTTTGCCAGTAAGAAAAGCCCAAATGAAATAAGATGCATAGATGAGAATGTTACGATGGATGTGTGAGGTCTTCTTGGGAGATGACGTCTCGAACAGTAGAATTCGAGGGCAATTGACAGCAGGATAAGACGCGGAAGACAAGTTAAGATGGTTTGGTCATGTAATGTAATGCGTAGAGATCTACAAACTCCTTTAAGACAATATGAACTAATCGATTTGACGGGGAGTAGACGGAGTTGAAGAAAACCAAAGAAAAAGTGCAAAGAAATTATCAACAAAAACCTAAGCCTAATTGGACTAACAAGAGATATTGTTATGAATAGGTCTTTCTGAAGCGACAAGATAAGAGCAGTAGGATAACTCTTAAGAATGTTGTTTAGATAATGTTAGAAAAACCTCTTGCAAATCGATTTAGGTTAGGTTAGGTTATTATTTATGCTTTTTTATCCTTAGTTTGTTGAGGACATTCCGAAAGAGTCTCTATTGTTTCAGTAGGAGTAAGACTATTTACACTTATCTATGATGGGAAATATTGGGTTGTTGTTGTGGGTTAGACTTTAGAGAGCTGTACCATAGACACATTATCCCCTTCTTTGCTACAATTTTTATTGCTGTTTCTTGTGTGAATATAATGCCTAACTATTTCTCACTATAAATTGCAGTTTACACACCCGGGCAATTGGCAGAGAAGTACTGCAACATTGCATTCCTTCTCTACTGTTTTGCGTTAATCCTTATTGTTGCCGTGCATCACTATATCTATAGGTCAGGACTGGTATTTATTTTATGTTTCTTTTGTACTTATTTACATCCATCGTTGCTCGTCTCCATTTTATATCTGAAACAACAGAAACTTTTTTCTTGAATCTTCTGTACTTGCTTACATTGAGACATGGAATTTCAGGAGAGGAGAGCTTCTTTTTGCTATTCCTGGACATGAGCCTAAAGGTTATTGGCAGATGTTGCTTCCTTATTCCTATGCAGTTGTCTCGGGTGCGATTGGATCATGCTCTGTATTGTTTGCCAAATCTCTGTACGTTTTTCATATTTTTTTCTTTTGTGCTGCAGTTGCTATTTGACACTGACGAATACTTGTTCCTTCCAGATCCAATCTCATAAGACTAGCTATGTCTAGTGCATATCAACTGCATACTTGGTTTACATATTCGATGTTCTTGTTGTTCCTCAGCACAGCTGGTTTCTGGGTGAGATTTGTATTCTGCCTCCTGTTTCTTTGTTGTGGTATTTCATAAATGCCAACTTCATCAATGATCAGCACTTTGTGATCTACAAGCCCTGATACCTTCTTATCTATTAACTGTCCCAGATGGCTAGGTTGAACCAAGGATTGTCACTGTTCGATGCGATTCTAATAGTCCCAATGTTTCAGATTGTTTGGACATTGTTTTCTATCTGTACAGGGTTCGTATACTTTCAGGAGTATCAGGTTCTCTCTCTTTCCCTCCTCTATCTACCTATGTTTCTTGTGTTGATTCAGTGGAAGTGTTTGTTAGGCATAAATCCATTTCTTGGCTTTAATATGACAAGTAGGAGCTTTTAGTATAGTGAATCTTTTGAAGGTATATAAGGCGAGTTGACCATGTGATCTCATGTTTTGATCTGTTTACCTCATCTTATGAGAGTGTTGTTTAGCACATAGGTTGCTCTCTTTCTTAGGACTTAGAAGTACAAGATAATTTTGTCTTGGTGTTAAACACACTGGTGAACCGCATATGAGGCATGTTAAATCTAAAATCACATCCAAGATCCCATATTCACAAGTTCACCTTTTCGGTAAAATGGTTGTGGGCCTTCAGTGAAGTGGTTTTGTTAACTATAACATCATATCCTAGCTCTTATATTCACAGATTTGTCCTTCCCGTAGAATGAATATGTGGGCTTTCGGCGAAGTGGGATCCCCCCCCCCCTCCTTTTTCTATTTGAAGTTTCATGCCTGAGATCTCTCTTTCATGAACTACTTGGAAGGCTGGATGAACTAGTATACATTGAAGAGTCTACAATAAAAAGCAGTACTCCCTCCATCCAGTTTATATTGCGACCTTTGTCCATGCCAACAAAAAGTTGGATAAAGTTTTGAGTCGCATGAGTTGTTTTCTTTGAAAAAATAAAAATAAAATTGTTTTTACATTCTAGAAATAAAGTGCAAAATTTTATAAGTTACATGTTGAATAGTGCATTACTACTAAATGCCGCAATCGAAATGTGGCAGAGGTAGTATATATTTGATGTAGCTAGGGAGGAATTTCATCAGAAGTTAATTATTCAACGTAGTAGTTGAAGTTTCCGTTTGCACTTTCAGTCTTTCGTCTTTCTTTGTTTTGTTTGACTGTTGGTTTTGAGAGCAAGGAGGGGTGAGGTCATTGGACTTGCTATATCTCTGAGTCTGACTACTAATCCCTGAAATTCTCGTATTGTATTAGCGTTCAGCTTCATATGTAAACCTTGTCCTTGTATGTACTTTTTTTATTATGCATTTTACTCAATTTCAGCTTGTTATCGTGGAAGTTCCAAATGATCATTTTTCTTTTTTGTATTGTCCCAATCAGGTGTTCAATACTCTACGAACAACGATGTTCATTCTTGGTATGATTTCTGTTTTCATCGGAATCTCATTGCTAGCACCAGATGAAGAAAAAGGTAGGTTGACATCTTTCGACAGTCCAAAAATCTTTTCTCATGGTACCATACTTTATTAATTCTCCTCTTACCCCATTAGCTACAATATGAAGTGACTTGAATTTACTGCATTATTTTTTTTTTCCAGGTAGTGACATCAAGGATAACTCTACTCTGGATCATATTACACCAACCATTGTTTCAAGTAATGAAAGCAGGTTAGTTTGCCCCTCATCCCTGGCATCTGAGGACAGTCTGGTACACCATTTATTATATTCTTTGTGTGTTAGCTTCTGTAGCCTCAGTTCAGTAAAACATGCACTTCCATGTTTTTTGTTTTGTATGCAAGTATAAAAAAGGAACTTCTTAGATAATCTATATCTATATAAATATATTAAGCTAGAATCACATTCTTTTTGTTGATAAATTGGGCCTAATGGACTTTTAATGGATGTGGATTTCTAATAGTTCATGTGTGCGTTGGGCCTTTTAATAACTATGGGTTTTTAATGGTTAATATGTTGGACTTAATGGGTTTTTAATGGCTATGAGTTTTCAATGGTTAATGGTTAATGTTGTGGTTGAGCTAATGACTATGGATTTCTAATGGTTAATGTGTTGGTTTAGAATAGGTGTTCTAAATGATTAACACTTCACTCTTGATTTTATAGCTTAAATAGGAACATAAAAAAACACAATATAAACCCATGCGTAAATGGTTTAGACTATCTTTAAAATTTTAATAAATCAATTTGGACATAAAACAATGAAATTAGTTAATAATATGTTAATCATCTACGTTATAGATGATTGAAACTAGTATGATTAAAGACTAAAGAGATAATCAATACCTGTAGATAATATCATGCATAATACTAGGTGATCAATGTAGAGAATGATATGAAATATCATAGAAATAAACACATGATCATATGAATACCATACATAACTACAATAACCATGAAAATGAAGAACATAATCTCATGATCCACATCACTAGATCATCTAGATGTCTCTCCTAACTAATCTACCCTACGATCATGATTACAATGAAAATAACAACGCAAGAAATAACAATTGAATCCATCAACACCATACAGATGCAATGATGATCAATGCCCTTTGCATTGTGACATCATCTTCAATCCTTGGTACATCGATTGTCGTCCGCTATATTTAGATCTAGTTTTTTTTTAATATAGAGAAAAGAGAGTCTTTGAATAAAACTAGGGCAAAATAAGCTGAAAGTCTTGTACAGATCTGATAAAATTCGACCCCTATTTATAGGAAAACAAATTTAAAAAACTGAATATTCTAAAAGTTCGTGTGAAAATCTCGTCCTGTTAACTACAGGGTCTGGGTAGGACGAGGTGTGCAAATCTTTCCTTTATTGTAATATTGAGCGATATTTTACTGATGCTCTCAAGTTGGGTACCACATTGTTATGCACTTGAACAAGGATTGACTTGGTGTTAAACAAGTAAAACTACCCTTCCCTTGACCATGGTAAGGGTCTTGACACTTTCTAGGGATATGAGAAAACAATCTCCAATATATTATAAGAGGAGAAAACTATTTGCATCTTGTCTCCCTGGACACTATTTAATAGGATTGTCTTTGTTGCTTTTTAATGCATTTTAGGAACATTCTTTGTCAACTTGCTATTTCAGTTGTCATTTTATTCTGTATTTACATATGTTTCCTAATGTATTTGTAACACCATCCAATGGCTTCAATCGATTAGCAAAGAGTCTGCTTTTCTTTGGCTCTAAACTAGGATTGCCAAATAATCACCTCTGTTTTTCTTGGGCAGCTTTTTGATGTGTATTTTACTTGTCAACATTACTCATTGTTCTCATTTAGTGCATATTTTTGTTTCCTGTAGGCCGCCAATGCCATTGGAGGATGTTCAAGCTGATGAAATGAAGCCATTTTGGGGAAAATTAGCTACAAAAGCAATGAATTTCGTGGTCAAGGCAAAGGTAATCCAGACTTAGTGTCACTCATGTCTTCAGGTTGTGTATCATATATGATTAGGCAGCTCAAGCGAAATTTCCTGCTTTGTCCCATGCAGTTGGCTTGTTTGTTGTCGTTAGGCCTTGGAAAAGATTCAATCGATGCGTCCTCTGTTCTTGCGATGCCAATGGTGTCATCAAAGATGACTGGATTTAGAGGAGGCACTGTCGAAAGAACAAAATTCTTCCCCATGAGAAGCCATGGATGGAGTAAGATCCCCATGAATGGTGATGATGAGGATGGTGTAAAATTGCTGGAGACGAGTACACTGCATTCTCAGGGGGTTTGATGGAGTAGGTAGCTGTTCTTGTGAAAATTTGTATCCATTTTCTACGTTTTTTTTCTTGGAGTCAATAGATCATTCCACATGTTATCTCGGTTTTGCCTTGAGTTGTCGAGATCCGCTGATGTATTACATGGCTTTTCTTTTTCGTTGTGTATGTTTGGTCAAGAGAATTGACCATTTCCACTGTATATATGTAATGAGAGGCACATGTTTTGTGCTAAATGGAAGCCTGAAGCTGTTTGTGTAGCGTTGCTTTGGAAACTTTTGTATGCATTAGGTGCACGTAAGCAATCGTTACTTGATCCAATGTAGAAATCTAGGTAATGTTATTGTCGAGCTATTGATGCCCTGAACTAAGGATGACATTAAATAATGGTTTAATGTCATAGGTGTATGACATTGGACATGGAGAGTAACATAAGATCGGCATACCGTAAACCACAAGGGAGATGGCACGGTAGGAGCAAATCTGACCACTCAATAATTTAAACATCAACGGTCGAAAATACCCTCCACTAAATAGATATGATGAAATGAATTTGACATTCCATGGAAGGCAATGAAACTTTATGAATTTAGATAATGAATGCAAGCCACCTTGCCTTGTTTAGAGTTGGCATGGAGAAGGGTTCTGGTCTTTCAGTCATGGAAACACTTGTCGTAGTAATCGTAAAAAACATAAAGCACATCAAAAGCCAGAAATAACTTAATGACAGTTTACCATCTAGTAGTTAATTTTGCTATGATCATCATCAGAGTCATCATGATTTGCACCGGCTACGATTTTCATCGGTCAAAGACTCTGCAAAACTATCTAGTTCTGACTCCTAGGCATGTACAACCAGCGGTTGTGACTTGTGACTCTTCACCAGGCATCCATAATGGCCGAAGTCATGGACCCCGCCCATGTGCACAAAAAAACCAAAAGAGCAAATTCTCGGTGTCAGCTGTGTCCTCAATGGTGTTTGTCACCTTAAGCTCCAGCGGGTAGGCGACTCAACAAGAGTGCTTATTGAAGTTAAAGCTTCTGCTGCGACTCTAATTAGGAAGTTTCAGCTCGCTGTTGAAGCTCATCGTACTGGGCTCGAAACGTTTCGAGTGGAGGACAAGGATCTATGGTGGCTTCTTCATCATTTTCCTCTTTTCAGCATCTTGTATACTACACTCGGTGCAAAGCATTTTGGTAAATGATATACCAGATAAACATGGGAATAAAACAACCACAACTAAAGGGAAAAACAGAATGTATTTGGAATCGTAAGCCAGCAGGTCTAGAACATGAACTACAAGGTATTAAAACACGGCTTTGGAACACCTAACAGCAGTTCGACACCGTGTAACATTTAGATAGTTCACAAAATTTAGAATGCCTACCCAAATGAAACCTTGAGCATCTGAATGACTCCGTCCTGAATAGTCTAGTAGTCGACGTAGCAAGAGAACAAATCTACCTGTTGCATTGGGCATAGTGTTTTGCATTTGCACCATCTAACACGATCAAACAGTAGTTTTCGTGGCAGCAAGTGATTGAAGTGTCCTGTTCAATACCAAGGCTCAAATTCAAGAATGTCGTTTCCATCTCGATAATGTCCCCAGAATCACCTGATGCTGATAATTCATTCATAGTTCCAAACCTGTTGTTCTAACTTCCAATCTAAAAAACCTCTTCTTTTTTTTCACCATGTGCAAACCAATCTACAGGTAACTGGTAAGCCACACCATTCCAAAATTGATTCGAAAAATTAAAATTTTCTAACCCAACCGAATATAAACACAGGAATCAACAACCTGATAAGTGTAATGGCCGAAATTGAACTAATCATCATTGGCGGTATCTTTGATCTCGACATGTTACCTAACCTGGTAATGAGCTTTTCGACATGTTAGAATCTTAGAGGGAGATTAACCATGCTGGGGCAAGGATGATAGTTATCCAACCTCGCAGATCATATTTTAAAGCTTGAGCTACACCAACAATGGATCAGAAGAATCAAACAGCAACAAAACAATGAACTCAAAATGCTGAGATGGAGAAATCATCATATATCGAGTGCTACCTTTCACTGCGATGTCCTGGAGCTATATGTATCCCTTCCAGCTTACGGACCTGAAATCGAATTGGAAGCTCTAAAGCAGAATCTGAACTGTTTGTGCGCATCCTGCAATCGGATACAACTCGAGCAATCAACAATAGAACTGAACATCAAAGCCAAACGAAAGCTCGGAACGGTAGGCTACAAACAAACCAGAGTCACAATAAAACTCAAAATAGACAGATGAAGCCGGATTGCAAGATAATTCATCACATGTTATTCTTTAGGGTTGTCGACAATGTGCATCCGAGCATATACCTTTTACTAAGGTAGTAAAAAAGTGGTTCAATGACTTCAGCAACATCTAAAGCAGGAGGTGTTCTAATCCTGATCATGATCATTTCGTCAATATTTTCAGAGGCATTAGGAAAGAACTTTGCTTCGTTTGATCTCATCTTTGTTTCAAGTACCAACTTCCAAATTGTCGACGGACTCCACCAAAGATTATAATCAAGTTTTCTAAACGACTCAGGATTGGATTAAAATCCATACTCAATCCAATCCAAATCTATACCAATCTATGAATTTTAATGATCCAATCCAATCCATTCAAAGAAATTCAGATTGAATTGGATGGATTATATATATTGTTTTTGTATTTGTGTTATATTTTTAATTAATAAAAAGTTAAAATTACATATTAATCTTTTTACTTTTTTGCATTAATTCTCGAAATTAGAAAATCAATTTAATTATATATCTATTTAAGATTATAAGAATAAAAGATTAATACATATACCACAATGAAAATATAGAACACATCATGTATCATAATTTTGCAAACAACTTATCAAGACGAACACTATCTATGTCATGGTATATCCATCTATACCTTATATATTAAAAGAATATATACGTAGCGAAATTCAAAATAGCACCCCTCGATATTTCGGATCATAGTAATAGATTCATAATTATTATCTTAATAACCAATCAAGAAACAAACTATATTTCTTACAACGAATTACAAACTCAGTATAATATCGAATACTAATTCTCACCATAAATTGCAAACAATATTTCATCATATCTATAGAACATGAACAAATACCACTAATCTATTACTGCTCAACAGATCTAAATTCAGATCTATACTCTCACCCTTATCGAGCTCGAAAGAAAAGCCTAATGTTAGGGGAGAGTATCGAAATAAGACATAGATTGTGATATAATTTCAATTAAATCAATATTTTTTTATTTATTTTTTAATTATGATTTAATTAATATCCAATCCATGGATTTATCCATATCCTATCCAATGGATTTGGATTTTATTTCGACTCAATCCATCACAATCCAACTTAAAATTTATCCACTCCCATCCAATCCATAACATTGGATTGGATTGTGTTGGATCATGAATAATCCAACCCTTAACGTTGAGAGTCAAGACTCGATACCTGAACTCAAAAAAGAGGACCTGATACCAAAAAACATACTGAAATGCATAAGAACCCCTCAAAAATACACTCCTTCCGCAAGTAAAGATGAGAGCCCTCCACAAGTATAGATGAGAGCCTTATAGATTTAGAGACAATCAAGCCACAAGTAATAGGAACAATTGAAAACAGGAAAAGTGGACGATTTGAAAACAGGAAAAGTGGACAAATTGAAAACACAACCCACCTCCAAAAAAACCAGATTCACAAGGATCCGAGTGAACACCGGGAACTGCAGAAAACCGAAGATTGAACACCAGGAACTATTGAGGCGATGACATCTGCGAAATCCAAGTTAACTTGGGTGAATCAATGTAACCCTAATTTTGACACTCTTTTGTTGATCTATGATTTTTGATCAAATGTCAAGTTCACTGCCTAGAACAAACTCTTCCTCTACAACTCCACCACTTCCACTCTAATTGGAGAACTTAAAATCTCCAAATCACTCGGGGTGGTGGGCATTACCGATCCCTGAGAGTTTTCTCAACTCGATACTACGTCTGAATATAATGCCGATGAGGCGATATTGTCAGGAGATACAACGACCTGGTGCTCAATAAAGATGTAAAGAACATATTTACAATGTGAGGTTCATGACAATATGACACTAATGACTACACCTAAAACGATGATCGCCTCAACGTTCTCTATAGCCTATACTCATGTAAGAATGAGTAAACAAACAATGAAATCGTGCATCGTGGTGATCAATATCATGCGTATCTGTGATCATAGAATGGAAATTGAGTGAAAGCGACAAGAGCAAGTGCATAATCGAAAAATTTTAATTGGAATTTATGGAGAATCAATTCTCCACCAGATGGGAAATCAAAAACATTGCTTGTTCCTGCCGTCGCTTGTATGGGTGAAGGTGAAACAGGAGAGTTTTGAGGACTGATCGGTGGCGTACTGGTGTCGAAATTCATAAGAACCTGCATATCAGCTCATTCATGGATTATAAGAATGACGAAGTAGAGCTTCAGCTTCATGAGTTTTCTTCTTAAAAAAATTAAAGATTTTCCTTCATAAAAAATCCCACTTTCTTTTCAAAGAAACCATATGTTTGTTAGCCTGGTTTGGTGGTTAGTAGTGGTGTTTGGTGGTTTGCAGTGGGTGTCCCCTTTTCTGTTTTTTTTCCTTGCACTACCACACACTACACATATTGCATTACACTATATAGCACAAAACACGTGGCTATCTACTCAGCATGAGGATTATCGACTCACATATTCCTCCTAATCCTGGCATGACTTCAGATCACGAACACCCATCAAATGGCACAAAGCAACTAGCTTAACACCTGACATTGTTTTTGTCAGTGCGTCAGTTCGCTATTCTCCGATGCTCAAGAATTCCACCATAATTTGTCCATTTTTCACACATTCTCTGATGAAGTGGTACCTTATCTCTCTGTTATTGTTGCGACCATGAAACACTGGATTCTTCATGAGGGCTATGGTAGATTTGTTGTCCAGTAAGAGGGTCACTGGTTTTAGCTCAGTCTTCTTTAGTTCACTAAGTATGTTCCTCAACCATAGAGCTTGGCACGTCGCTACAATGGCTGCCTGAATTCGGACTCACATGATGACAATGCGATGTTCTTATGTTTCTGTGAATTTCAGGACACCAAACTTTCATTGATGTACTCTTTCTTCCATCGCGGTTACCCGTTAAATCACTGTCCGTGTAATCGATATGTGCTTTTTCATGGTGTTTTCACACATAGACAAGACCATAATAAATTGTTCCTTTCAAGTATCTCAGAATCTGTTTCACAACCTTGTGATGAATACAGTGGGCCTTTTCATATACCTGCTCATCATCCCGACGGAAAATGAGAGATTTGGCCACGTGTGTAGAAGATACTTGAGTCATCTTATGATATGTTTATACTTTGTGGCATCCACGGGAACTCCTTCTGAATCTTTGTGCAGCTGTAGTTTAGGCTCTATCGGATACTTGATGGCATTGCGGTCAACCATCCTAAATTGTGACAAAATCTTCTTGGCATAAGCTGACTGCTTCAGCTTTATCCGTCCTTTCCTCTGCTCTACCTCAATCCCTAGATAGTACGAGAGAAGTCCCAAATCGCTCATCTCAAATTCTGTCATTATTTGTTGCTTGAAAATCTTGACTTCTACACTACTACCTTCTATCACAATAAGGTCATCAACATAAACTCCCACAATTAGGGCTGCATCTCCTTCTTCCTGAGTGTATATGGCCTGCTCTTATGAGCATCTTCTGAAGCCAAGTTCCTTCAAGCTTTTGTCTAACCGAGTATTCCAGGCTCGTCAAGCCTGTCTGATCCCATAAAGTGCTTTCGACAGCCTGTACACCAGATGCTTCTGGCTTTGCACCTCAAACCCTTCCGGATGAGTGATGTAGACCTCCTTCTCTAACTATCTATCGAGGAATGCTTATTTAATATTCATGTGGTGCACCTCCTAGCTTCGATTCGCTACAAGTGCAAGTATCACTCGAATTGTATCAAGTCTTGCAACGGGTGCGAACACTTCTTCAAAGTCTATGCCCTGCCTCTAGACATACCCTTTACCCACTAACCTGGCTTTGTGCTTGACAACCAGTCCGTCTGAGTCTTTTTTCAATTTTAACACCCATTTGAAACCGATGGGTTTATGGCGTGATGAAAATTCGATCAGAGTCCATGTGTTGTTTTTCTTGATGGACCCCAGCTCTTTTTGTATTGCCTGATATCAACCACTCTCAGCTTCTCCTTCTCGGTAGGAGGTTGGCTCGTTGGACTCCAGCATCATTAACTCATTTTTGCCATCATCAAGTATAACTTCTTCCATGTTGGCATAGATGTCTGTGATGTCTCTAAGACGTATAAGACCACTGTTGGTGGAATCTGGAACTTGTAATGGAATACGCAAAGTTGGGATAGATGGACTTATCTCTCCTACCACAGGTGGCAAATCACCTGCACAAGCGGTTGACTCTAGCTCTACTGTGCTTGCCATGATGAAGTAGACTTTTCCACTACGTTCGGTTCTTCTATTGTGTGCTCGAAATTTTGGTTGTCATATAGGATGAAGTCTGGCAATCCGCCATCAGTACTTACACTCCAGTTCCATTCAAGGTTCTCATGAAAGATCACATCCCTACTTACATGAAGTTTCTTCTCATGAGGGTTGTAAAGATAATATGCCTTACACCCTTCTTCCACTCCAAGATAAACCATGGGCTGGCTCCGATCATCCAGTTTCTTTGGATGTGCTACTGTCACCTTCGCACAAGTAGTGTAATAAAAAACTCTCAGGTGCTCGAGATGGAGCTTGTGGCCAGTCCAAACTTCGAACGGGGTGTGCTCTCCTGGAACCCTTGTAGGTAGTCTATTCAGCAGGTACATCGTATGTCTCACAGCTTCTCCCAAGAACTCGGCAGGAACATTCATGCTCTTGAGTAAGGATCGAGCCGTGGCCATCACGCTCCTGTTTCTCCGCTCCATCACACTGTTTTGTTGAGGAGAATACGATGGAGTGAGATGCCTCTGAATACCCCATTCTTCACACAGCCTAGTAAACTCTTTTGAAGAAACTCTCATCCACGGTCTGTTCTCAGGGTCTTCACTATGTGATTTGTCAAGTTCTCTAGCAAAAGTTTGAAGTTCTTGAAAATAGAAAATGTTTCATCTTTTGTTTTGAGTGCAAAGACCCACATCCAACGGCTATAATCATCAACAATGAGGAGAAAATATGGTGTGATAGGCTACTAGCAAGTGTGCATGGTGTGAATCGGCATGCAGTAGTTTAAGCAGCTTCTTCGCTCTGTAGGTAGTCTGGTCGGGGAATGAGAACCTGGTCTTCTTAAATGTCAAACAAGCCTCACAGAGCTTGTACGGATGCGACAAACGTGGAACTCCGAAGGTCATCTTTTCTCCCCTGTAAGATCCAAGATATAACCTAGAAGAGAGGGGGGGGGATGAATAGGTTAATTTGATTTTTAATAATTTTATGCAGCGTATTATGATTTTGCAGACCACTGTTCTATGTAGGTAGTCTGCATCTAACAGTTCGTGCTCTACTGCAAAGGTTCCAATTTTTGAAATTTGTCTCTGTTTGACTGTGACGGTTGATTTCTAATAATTGTAAATATCAAGCAATAAAAACAAATAAAGAGACACAGTACTTATACTGGTTTAGACACTTGTTATCAATTGATAAACAAGAGCTTAGTCTAGTCTTCCCTTGGTGACCGGTGTAGTCAAGCCAAGAGATGAGTATCACTATCTTTTTATTTTTACCTTACAAGACAACTTCTTTTTACAAGTTTGACAACTTACAGAAAAGATAAAGACACACGATCTTCACATAGATTTAGCAATTTGAACTCTGCTGCAGAGAGTCTTCTTCTTGCAGACTAGTGAACTCTTCTTTTCATAATTCAGTTCTCTTGAGTAATCTTTGAATGTTGATTACTTTTGCACATTTTTCTTTCAGTCCTTATTCAACAGCATTTCTCTAAGAGCTTCATTGGTTTCCTTTTATAGACTTAGGAAACGAACCTACTACAGCTTGACACTGTTTCTGATGCTGATATCTAGCCACTCTTGTCCCCCACCATCTTGTTTTTAATGCTGACAGTCCACTATCTTCAGAATTTGTACCGTTGCAGCTTTAACTCGAATCTTCGTTTGACTGACTCTAGACCTCTAACCCCACCATTAGCAACCACCTCTGCTACACCCAGTCTCCTACACCTTAGTCTGCATTCTGTACTGTGAGAACTCGTCTGCACCAGTCCCTGCTGCAACTTCGCCTCTGCTATATATTGATGCATTCTATGTTGATCCTTGTCTACAAGCTCAATTCCTAGATCCTGAAGACTTTGATGTTCTTTTGTTGTTAATTAATGCCTTAGTTGTTTATCCAAAGCCCTCTGTAGTAGTTTGTATCTAGTGGCTTATCTGATCTTATTATTTGCAGCCGTCTGCTCTCCAGCATCCAACCTAGACTACAACTACCTACTTGACTTCTAGCCTAATCAACCTGACTATATTATGATTAATACATCTCAGTTTTATTACATCAATTTCTATACAATTGGAGGGATTGCACATTCCTATCAATCTCCTCCTAAATTGATGCTAACAAAAACTCCTATGTAAAATAATAAGATTACTAGTTTTCTTGTTTTGAAAAATTACATTGTTTTTCGTTTTACAAACCAAAAACATAAAGAAATAAAAAGAAAGAACAGTAGAGATTTAAACTTACCTTTGATGCTTCTTTCCTTTGCTGCGCTTATGCCTGTGTTTTTCATTTGAGTCTTTTCTGCACTTTCTGGATATTTCCTATGAATCTCTATGTCATCTGGTTCATCATGAAACTGTTCCCCCTGATGTCCGTGCCTTTTAACAGACTTTTCCCTTTCAGAGGAATGTCTTCTCTTTGTTGTAGAAGATTTCTCCCTTTGAGTCTCAGCTGGGGTCTTTTGCTGCTCTGTTGCAAGAGTCATTTGTGCTTCTTCTGTAGCTTGCTTCTCCCCCTTTTTGTTTGCATTTAGGGTGGAGGTAAGGAATTCAATGGCAGTCCGCACAACCTGAAGTTAAGAGAAGATGTTCTTCTGGACTACTTCAAGCTTGGTTTCAAGAAGTCCAAACTTGGTGTCATTTATGTGCAGGGTTTCATTAATCTGTTGCCTTGTTGTTCGAAGTTCCTGTAAAGTGATTTGCAGTTCTTGTGCCATTCTTCTGAGATCTGGTTTGTGTTGGCTTTTGAATTTATTGAGATTTGAGGAGCTCAGCCTTGATTGTTGGAGATTGAGGGAATTTGCTTTCTTCATTTGATCGAGAATCCCTGATATTAGCTTGTCAGGTGATGTGCGAAGTTCCTCAAAGCCCTGAGTTCGGATTTCCCTTTTATGTTCGAACTCCTCTGCTATCTGCTGCAAAGTGTTAAGTAACTCATGAAGGATATCTCTATTCCATTCGCGCATGTTGTAGAGTTCTTGGTCCAATTTTCCTAGTCTTTGATCTATAGTATCCTCTGAAGTGGAGGAGGGTTGTCTTTGTGCAGAAGGTCTTGGTTGGACCGAGAGAATTTGAACATCATTATTGAATGCTGCCTTCATAGTCTGCACTGCAGAAGGAGGAGTTGTCTAGCCTGCAGAGGTACTGCTGCTTGGCATGCCTTTTGGAATTTGTATGGTAGGTGGATCTACTTGTGTTTGTAGCTTCCCAAAGAGGAAAGGTGATGTAAACATCAGATTGGATAGATTTTGTAGGGCAAGACGAGTTGGGGTGGATTGTTCTGCCTCGTCTGCATTCTTTGGCTCAGCTGTAGTGGTAGGAATCGATAGATCCCATCCTGCTGTTGATGTGGCTATCATGAACTCTTCTACTATAGGTAATTCCTCTGCTGTCTCTTTAGGAAGTATCTCAGGTAGTTCTTCAGTAGCGCCTTCAGCTGCAGGTTGATCAACTTCTGTGGGTTCAAGAACCTCAGCTTCTTGCTCTTCAATTGCCAGAGCTATCACTACTTGTGTTTTGCAGTTGATTCTTTTGTTCCATAGCCTTCTTCTTGAAAATTAGTAGGAGCTTCTAATTCCTTGTCTGCAGGTTCCTCAGCTGATTGTTCTACTGTAGCTTACAGTTCGAGGTCTACTGTAGAGATTCCAATTCTTGGAATTTGTCTTTGTTTGGCTGTGAAGGTTGATTTCTAACAGTTTTAAATATTAAGCCATGAAAGCAAATAAAGAGACACAGTATTTATACTGTCTACTGTTATCAATTGATAAACAAGAGCTTAGTCCAATCTTCCCTTGGTGACCAGTGTAATCAAGCCAAGAGGTGAGTATCACTATCTTCTTGTTTTTACCTTAAAAGACAACTTCTTTTCACAAGCTTGACAGCTTGTAGAAAAGATAAAGAGCCACGATCTTCACACAGATTCAGCAATCTGAACTCTGTAGCAGAGAGTGTTCTTCTTGCAAACTAGTGAACTCTTCTTTTCACAATTCAATTCTCTTGAGTAATCTTTGAATGTTAATTGCTTTTGCACGCTTGCTTTTCAATACTTATTCAACAACCTTTCTCCAAAAGCTTCATTGGTTTCCTTTTATAGGCTTAGGAAACGAACCTACTATAGCTTGACACTGTTTTTGATGCTAACATCTCGCCACTCGTGTCCCGCACCATCTTGTTTTTTAATGCTAGCGTCAACTATCTTCAGAATTCGTACCATTGCTGCTTTAACTCAAATCTTCATTTGATTGACTCCACACCTCTGACCCCACCATTAACAATCACCTCTGCTGCACCCACTCTGTTCCACCTTAGTCTGCATGCTGTACTTTGAGACCTCGTCTGCACCAGTCCTTGCTATAACCTCGTCTGCACCTAGATCTACTGGACATTGATGCAATCTGTGTTGGTCCTTGTCTGCAAGCTCAGTTCCTAGATCCTGAAGATTTTGATGTTTTTTTGTTGTTCATCAATGCCATGGTTGTTTATCCAAAGCCCTATGTTGTAGTCTATATCTGGTGGCTCATATGATCTTCATCATCTGTAGCCGTCTGCTCTCCAATATCCAACCTAGACTGCAACTACCTACTTGACTTCTAGCCTAAACAACCTAACTACATTATGATTAATACATCTCAGTTTCGTTACATCAATTTCTATATAATTGGAGGGATTACAGATTCCTATCAAAACTGACAGTAGGGATTATAGACCAGATACAAAGAGCCAATGGTCTCAACCTTCAACAATATAGACTGAGCTCTTCTAATCTCAACAAATTCAAGAGCCAACATACAACTGATCTAAGGAAACTGAACAAGGCTCTATAGACCACCCAAAAACAACTAGATAAGACCATACGCATCAATGACACCAAGTTTGGACTCCTTGAAACCAAATTTGAAGTAGTTCAGAAGAACATCTTCTTTGAACTTTAAGTTGTGCATACTGCCATTGAATCTCTCACCTCCACCTTAAATGCAAACAAAAAGGGAGAGAAGCATACTACAGAAGAGCCATAGAGAACCCTTGCAGTAGAACAACAGAAGACCCCAATTGAGACTCAGGGGGAGAAGTCTTCTGCAACCAAGAAGAGACAGTAAATTGACATAGACAGGGAAAGGTATGCTAAAAGACAAAGATATTATGGAGAACAATCTCATGAAGAACACAGACAACACAGAGAGTCAGAAGAAAGATCTCACAAGCATAGAAAAGAATCAGAGGAGGAAAACAAACACAAGCGCAGCAAAGGAAAGGAGAATCAAAGGTAAATATAAATATCTCTACTGATCTCTCTGTCTCTCTCTCTCTCTGTTTTTTTTTTTGTTTTTACTTTTGGTTTGAAAAACATTGTACTTATGTAGATAAAGAAGTGTAAACTTGTTGTATTACATAGGAGTTTTTGTTAGCATCAATTTAGGGAGAGATTGATAGGAATGTGCAATCCCTCCAATTGTTTAGAAATTGATGTAACAAATTTGAGATGTATTAGTCATAATGTAGTTAGTGAGTTTAGGCTAGAAGTCATGTAGGTAGTTGTAGTCTAGGTTGGATGCTGGAGAGCAGGCAGCTGCAGATGATGGAGATCAGATGAGCCACCAGATATAGACTACTACAAAGGACTTTGGATAAACAACTAAGATATTGATAAGCAACGAAAGAACGTCAAAGGCTTCAGGAACTAGGATTGAGCTTGCGGACGAGGTCCAACACAGAATGCATCAAAGTGAAGCAGATCTGGGTGCAGACGAGGGACTGGTACAGACGAGGTCTCATAGTACAGTATGCAGACTAAGGTGCAGCAGACTGGGTGTAGCAGAGGTGGTTGCTGATGGTTGGGTCAAAAGTCTGGAGTTAGTCAAAAGAAGAGTTGAGTTTAAAAGACAACGGCATAAATTCTGGAGATAGTGGACTGCAAGCATCAGAAACAAGATGGTGGAGGACACGAGTGACAAAGTTTCATGTCAAAAACAATACCATGCTGTTGGGTTCGTTCCTTACGCCTATAAAAAGGAACCGTTGAAGCTCATTGAAGAGAGGCTATTGAATGTGATTGAAAGACAAGCGTGCAAAGCAATCGAAAGTTCAAAGATCATGCAAGAGAGATAATTCATGAAGATCACAGTGAAAGGAGTGCACTAGTCTGCAGAAGGACATATCTTACAGCAGAGCCCTGAGTGTGGATCTGTACAAAGGATCTGAGCTTTTGATCTTTTGTTTAAGCTAGATTTCTTGTAAAAAGAAGTTTTCTTGTAAGCTAAAACAAGAAGATAGTGATACCTTGTCTATTACTTGCCTTTACTCCTTGATATTTAGAACTGTTAGAAATAAATCATCATAGCCAAACAAAGATAAACTCAAAGAGTTTGAACTCTCTGTTATAGACTATCAATTGTCATTTGTAAACTACCTAAGTGGTCTGCATAGAACAGTGGTCTACAAAGAAATAGTATTCCGCATCAAAAGAAAAAAAAAAGTTTTGAAACAACCTATTCACCCCCCCTCCCTAGGTTGAATGTTGGACCTTACATGACTAACCCAAGATAAATTGACTGAATCCTACGACAGTCTCGACCTAGATTGTTCATAGTCTTAGAACCTATACATGAAACGCATGACCAAGACAATCTAGCTACTTTCGAGATGGCTACTGCGGTGGAGGAGGTGGTGTGAAACTCCAACCAGGAAAATTTCCAAAGAAGTAGTCTTGCTGATCTACCCAATGCTACATACGCTCATCTATGAAGTTGATGCGCTCACCCTGATGAGTAATCTCATCTCCATGTCTCTATATAACACTTTGCTACACTATCAAGTCATGACGCTGCCACTGCAACTCATGCTCAATTCTCTAAATAATAGCACGCCAATCAAGGTGCCCCTAAGGTTGGAAATCAAGAAGAGGTGATGGATGTTGACCCTCTTGTGGAATAGGATGGCCAAGCTGCCAATCATAGTGAAAGAGATGTGCATTTGTAGCTTGAGTCGGCTCTACCACATCTTCATGTGCGGGTTCCACAACATCCTCCATCTCATCATCATCCTCATTATCATTTTCCTTGTTTGGAGAATACAACCAATTATCTTCATCCTTCGATGAAATCCTATCACAAGTGACTCTAATACAGACTGAGTCCTTTGTCAAGCCCCTAGGGCAGTAAAAATACTCCCTTCCAACCTTTTTAATCAGATGCTTCCCCTTGAAATCATCCAAACCCATACAAAAGGTGCCACTCTTTACCGGATCAACATCACTCAAGCTCACTTTAAAATAAGTAGCTAAAGGAGTGATCAAATCTCCAATTATAATCACCCTTGCTGGCGCTCGCCATCGCCTCCAAATGCCTTGCAAGAAAGACGGAAGAATACACACTCATCTCTTCCAACAAAAACATCTCCGTCTAAGAAACAACTCCTCTACTTTGGTCATTGGCACAAATAGTATTGGCCATATGCCAATGTATAGTCCTAGTCGCATGATTAAGGATCTACATACTCTTCACCAACTCGGAGAACCTCTCAATCCCAGTCATTTTACTCCACAATGAATGGATGCTCACCTCTCAAACCCCTTTGTAATAGCCTTCTCCCCTTCATTCTTGAATCCATACACCTCTCTTAATTTTGCAAGAGATATTTCACTCCTCACATTAGCAATTAGAAGCTTATCTTCCTCCTATCATCCTCAACAAACTCCTAATCCACCTCATCAATCCCCACAGTCAACATACTTAACACTACAAGCGTTAGTTACTTGTACATCCTCCATTTCTTGGTTAGAAAATCCTCCCAACCAAGTCTTTTTCCCATCCACAAAATATCGTCCCAAACCCCTACCTTTGTGCAATCTCGCACATGCATCCATCTTGTCTGTATCACCGATCTCTTCTTGAAAACATCGTATCTATTAAGATCATGTTTCTCGATCAAGTTTACATGCTTTGGGTAAGATGTAAATACTTTATTACCCGCACATGCCTTATTAGTACTCGCCGTGGTGGTCTTTTTTCTTTTTCCTATGTTCATCATCCTTGGAAAACAACAAATCAATCAAAATACCACAATTCACCCATAATTCAACCACAAACTAGAAACTCCAAAACCCTCACCCACAAAATCTTCAATACTCGTCCAAAAACCCAAAATCACTCTAACTACACCTTGTACATAGACCTTCTAAGCTACTAGAGTAGATTGAAGTGTTGAATTTGGCTAAATGATAATAATTGGAAAATTTGGGTTTTGGGTTTGAGGCTAAAATTTTGATTGATTTTGAGTGTTTCGTGATGAATTGGTTAAGATTTGAGGACTTATGGTTGACAGAAATCATTTTTGGGAGTTTGAGTGAAGAAAATGTGAAGAATAGAACATACATATGCCTCTGAGTGAACCATCACCGGTGATACGCCTGTCACGAGCGTGACGTTTCCAAAACAACGTCAGTCAACCTCTATGTATACATATATGTCTTATAAGCCCATTATCAAAGTAGAGCTGGGGGGACTAGATAACTGAACACCGAGTTCAAATAGGAGGCGTTCAAGCCAAGTCAACTCAGAAGTAGCTAGTGCCATAGCTCTATATTCTGCTTTAGCTGAGGAACGAGCTACAACCATTGGTTTCTTGGCTTGCCATGTAATTAGATTTCTACCAAAATATGTACAGTAACCACTGGTGGAACGTCTGTCATCAGGAGACCCAGCATAATCAGCATCAGTATATGCTGTGAGAGAGGGGGTAGCTGTAGATCTATAGAGGAGGCCCTGACCAAGACTTCTTCAAATATCTCAAAATATGCTCAACAGCTATAAGATGAAACTTTCTTGGAGAATGCATGAACTGATTGACCGAGCTCATTGTGAAAGATATATGCGGTTGGGTCACAGTCAAATATATAAGTTTGCCAACAAGTCTCCGATACATGGTTGGATTTGGAAGAATAATGTCTGACTCATCAGTGAATTGGAAAGCTTGAGATTTTGTTCAATTGAAGTGTCAACTGGTTTACACCCAAGGAATCCTAACTCTTTTAGTAGATCCAGATAATATTTCCTCTTATTTAGAAGAAGAGACTTTCCCTGCTTAAGAATCTCAATACCTAAAAAGTATTTAAGAGTACCCAAATATTTGGTATGAAACTATTTTGAGAGATGACCTTTCACCTTGGCAATTCCACTTGTATCATCCCCAGTAATGATAATGTCATCAACGTAAACAAGTAGTATCACTGTCCCTTGAGAACATCGATGACAGAAGAATCTACAGAGCTCCTGGAGAATCCAATGGCATGTACAACCTTGCTGAATTTCTCAAACCATGCTCGTGGAGATTGTTTGAGCCCATACAGTGACTTTCGAAGACGACACACATGGTTCTCCCCTAAAGTCTCATACCCAGGAGGCTGAAGCATGTAAACAGTCTCTGTCAAATCACCATGCAGAAAGGCATTCTTGATGTCAAGCTGGTACAATGGGCATGAATGGTGCACTACAAGTGAGACAAGCACGCGAACAGTTTTGAGCTTGGCTACTGGAGAAAATGTCTCTTCATAATCAATACGATGCTATTGGGTAAATCCTCTAGCCATAAGACGAGTCTTTAATCTTGCAACTAACACAAGACTGGGCTGGAGGAGTGAGAAGAATATCCCATTTACCATTTTCCCATAGAGCCTGCATCTCTTCATTTATAGCAGCTTTCCATCTTGGATGTGCAAGTTTCTCTCTAACTGAAGTAGGAGGAGAAATAGATGAAAAAGCATATGCAAACTTACGAAGAGAGTGGGTGAGACGATGACACGATACAAAATTAGCAATGGGATGTAAAGTACAAGTACGAGGGCGCTTATGAAGGGAAATGGGTAGATCATCCGGAGCAGGTGCCATGGGTGAAGGGTAAGAAGCTGCAGGAATTATATTATCAATTGTCTATTTCACCCTTCGAGTATAGGTCCGAAGCGGAGTAGGAGCAGGTGCAGATGCAGATGGTAGGCCTACCACACCAATAATAGGTTGGGGAAGTGGATTTGAAGAAGGAGAAGAACATCCCGAAGAAGTAAAGTAGGGTACTTGTTCAAGGAAAGTGACATCAGCTAATAAAGAAGTTTTCCTTGTCTTAGGAGAATAGCAAACATACCTCTTTTGTGTCCTAAAATACCCATCGAAAAAATATCGAGATGCACGAGGGGGCTAACTTATCTTGAGTAGAACCAAGACAGTGAACAAAACACGTGCATCCAAATACCCTCGGAATGACAGTGAATGGAGACCTTAATATTAGTGTAGAACTAGTATGAATTTTAGAAATGAATGTACGAAACACCGACACAACCTTAGATCTATTATGCAACAGAAATAGCCATGTCATACGAGAAAAATCATCTATAAAGGTGATAAAATACTGAAAGACAAAGAGACTTTTCAGCTTATAAGGACCCCATATATCTGAGTGGATTATAGCAAAAGGAGTATCACTGCGAGCATGGACCACTGGAAAGCTAGATCTGTTATGCTTTCCCAGTATACATGGCTCACAGTTGAACTCAAAGAAAGAAAAACTAGGGATCATGGTACGAAGGACAAACAAAGGTGCATGACCCAGTCGTCGATGCATATCAATACTTGAAACAACGGAAAGAGCAGTAGGTGATGTATTCATATGATAAAGTCCCTGAGCTTCACGACCCCCACCAATCACTGCCTGAGTTCAAAGATCCTGTATCACAAAAGAAGAAGGAGAAAATATGATAGAGCGGTTGTGCTCTCTCTAGTAAAGCGACTCATAGACAGAAAATTGTATCTTAAAGAAGGTAGTGAAAGAACAGATAGAAGAGTAGGAAAGGGAGTGAGAGAGAGAGAGGCCTTCAACCCAACACAGGAGCGGTATTCCCATCGACAACTATGATGAACTCATGTAGCATCTAAGTCATAGAGGGAATGGTGGACTGAGTGATGTGATCGTTATACCTGAATCAATAACCAATGAGGATCACTGAAAGAGGCATGTTATACCTGAGACGATATGGGCTCATCGAGACAGAAGTCCTCAAAGAGACTGAAGCTCCTGGAAGCAAAGACCATCAGTGGAGGTGGAAGCCGAGGGTGTCTCAGCTGACATCTGCCGAGTAGAAGGAGCCAGTGATTGATCAGGGTATCCATACTTTTTTCAGCAAGTGGTAATATGGGCTGATCGAGATAGAAGTCTTTGAAAAGACTGAAGCACGTGGGAGGAAATACTATCAGTGGAAAAGGAAGTCGAGGAATGAGCCATGGTCACCGAGATGTTGTCGAAAAATTCGTCGATGTTAGAGGATGACTAGAATGAGAGAGCAGGTGTCTAGAATGAACTGTTTGCACCTCCTGAGTGTAGAATCGTGACCTCCGAGAAGAAAGTTCATGAGAGACGGTCGAAAAGTTTGCCGAAAATTCCCCGAAAAGTTTTCAGGAACTTAGATCTGTGTCATGAAGCTGTTGGGTCTCTGGAGATAGCCGGATTTGGAGTTCGTTGGAAGTTTGCCAGAAGTTCACAGGAGCTTAGATGTGGGTTTGATTCTTGAATGGAATTAAACGATGTCGAAGCTCAGCTAAGCAAACTTAGATCCTTTCTTGTCCTCTTCTTCACAGAATGAACCAAGACTAAATCTTGGCAATTAAACAGTAGCAAAAAGATTCAGTCATCCAAAACCAAGAGTCAATCCTCGTGTCGAAGTTGCAGCCGATGAACAAAATCAGATCCGCTCACGCGAAGGAGAAGAAGATCTGAACCAGATCTGGTGTGTGTGATTCGTACAAATCGGATCTCAAAGTTGCTAGGTCTCTGGAGGTTGCCGGATCTGGGTCTACCCTCGTCTCACCTCATCGTCAGAGATGAGATCTGGCTGTTGGCGTTGCTAACATGTGCATATTGGTAACAGGGCTCGTCGGGGATTGTCCTCATGTCCGGTGGTGATGAACAAGGAGGAAGGAGGGAGAAGGAGGTTCTTGTTGGTTGGGCGGCTGGTGGCGATGGTGGTCGTAAGCAGGCTGGCGGTGGTGGGTAGTTTGTGTGGAGATGGGAGAAGGATGCAACTAGGGTTTTGGCTCTGATACCATGTTGAGAGAAGCTAGAAAAGTGATATTTATACAATCTATAGTATCCACTCTAGATTTCATTTGCACCATAATGAGAGACCTTAGTCACAACAAATGGACTTTCACACCTTGACTTGAGCTTCCTGAAAAAATTTTACTCTTGAATTATAGAGTGGGACTTTATCATCTTCCTTAAAATTTTTCCTTGAGATCAATTTGTCATGCATTAATTTGATTTTGTCCTTGTAAATTATTATATTTTCATACGCATCATTTCGATCTCTTCAAACTCTTGTAATTGGAGCTGACGATTTTTAACCATATCTTTATAATTCATGTTCATTTTCCTAATTGCCAATATACTTTATTTTCAATTTCAATTGATAAATGACATGCTTTATCAAATAAAAATCTATAGGGAGACATTGGTTTATTTGCTTTATTTCCCATGTTTGTCCTAGCTGTTTATCCAGAACCTTTTGTAGTAGTCTGTATCAAAGTGATCATATTGGCACTCCATCTGTGGTCTGCTGCATTCTTTCCTAGACTATAACTCACTATCCTACTTCTCAACTTAAACAAAAAATTACAAACATATCCTACTTTGAGGTTTTGTTCATCAATTTCTATACACCGAAGGGATTGTACATTTCTAACAATCTTCCCTTAAATTGATGACAACAAAACTTTTAAGTTTTATGAAAAGAAGTTTACTATTCCAAAATACATTCTTGATTAAAAGAAAAGTTTCTATACAGAGTTAGGAAAAAAAGTTACAAGGCGTTACAAGTGTTCTACCTATGACCTATGTGCTCCTTGTAGCCTTTATCTCCTTTGTTGCGCTTCTTAGGATAGTCTGCTTCGTAGTCTCGTCTACGCCTTTCTGATGGAGATCTGTCCCTTTTGCTGATGGTCTCTTAATCTCTTTTTTTCCTGTTTGCCTTTGCTGCTTGAGTCCTCCCCCTAAGATCTTGAGGGTTCCTTAGACGTTTTTTTATGACCTTCCTCATCCTTGGTAACTTCCATCATCTTTTTCTCCTTCTCCTTTGCATCTTTGGAACTGTTGTTTTTTCTCCCCTCTTTTGTTTTCATCAGATTTAAGGAGAGAAGAGGCAGAAAGTGCAGCTGTGAGAGCTTCAACTGCGTCGCTGAAGGCCATGAGTTTGATGAAGGTGGTCTGTTGAGCAACAGTTGCCTTGGCAATTTTGGCCTGCACCTTAGTTTCCAGCAGGTTGAGTCTCTTATCATTGTTTTGAATATGATCCTGGAGTTTATCTTGAGTCACTTGGAGAGAGTTTAACAGTTTTCAGAAGTTGGAGGTTTGGGTAGTTCTTAGTCTGCTCAGGTTGGAAGAATTTCTGTGGTATTGTTGGAGATTGATGACATTTCTCTTTTTGATTTGTTAATGTAGTTGTTTGCCAATGCCGGAGAGGACATCATTAAAATCAGCAAAGTACTTGTTCCTGTCGTTTCTTTCTGACTACAACTCTTTTGCAAGAGGTTGAAAGCTTTCTAACAAATCATGGAATGCATTCCTTGTCCATTGATGAAGGTCATAGACACTTTGGTCAAGTGCTGAAGTCGATGCTCGAAGGTAATGGTGGCAGAATCATCCCTTGAAGGGGATTGCTTATCCTTGGATATTCCTTCCACTATAGTCTGTGAGGGTGATGCTTGAGTGCGTGATGCTGCCAGAAGTTGTTTGAGACTTGCTGCAGCCATCCTCAGAGTCATTGGTATGTTTGTAGTGGCTCCATATAGCAAACCCTATGGAAAGCCAACTGATGAAGGATCTGTTGTGGTCAGCTCTAGTCCAAATATGGATTGAAGAGCGAATTGAATGTTTAGAGCAAATACTCTTGGGTTTGCAGGTATGTGTTGCTGTACTACTCCCTTTGAGATAGGAGTGTCATCCATTAGCTGATTCCTCAGCTTCTGTAGACTCATTCCACTAGATGTAACTTCTTGCCTTATGGTTTCCTTGATTGCAGTAGACATCTCTGATCCTTCATTTGTTAGAATCATGATTTTATCAGGCTTATCTCCACTTTCTTTTCCTTTCTTTGATAATTCAGTGACTTGATCATGATATACTTCTGTGGATGGGGCCTGGTCTACAGATATTTGTGTTTTCTTGGTTTGATTAGTATCATCAGCAGGTGGCCTTTGGGTGTCATCTATATCTGTGAGGGGAAGAGTGTCGTCTGCTGTTGCTATTGATTGAGGTTGTTCTTCCCTTTCTTGTGCTTGATGTGGTTGAACTCCTTTGTCTATGGTTTCTCGTGCCACTTCATCGATGATATCATCATCGAGTGTGCATCATCATCATTATTAGTATATCCTCTGTTGTTGTCGTTGTTGTGACTATCTCCCTATGGTAGGTCTGGAGAAGTATTCATGGATCTCCAGGGTTGCTGCCCTAAGATGTTTGTCAATCGGCATTTTTACCCCTACTTCAACCTCACGAGTGTTCACGAACATGACATTTTCAAGCTGAGCTTGTCTGATTCTTGTGATTTTAAGGGTTGAATCTTTGATTTCCAGAGTTCCACTAAAAAGTCTTTAGGGGGTGGCACACTTAACTTCTCACCTTTTTCCACCATGACATTCAGAATAGGTGGTGCAGTTGAAGGAAAGGGTTATACTATGCTGAATGGGATAGGAACGACTGGTTCGGTTGAGGGCTCCTTTCCTTCCCTTCTTTGAGATCTTTGAATTTGTTGGTCTGCATCTGCTCCGTCTTCAGCTGTTGACTTTTTTGGTTGATTAGATTCCTCTTCTTGGATGATCAATTCCTAGTAGTGCTTTTGATGATGCTTCCTCGGCCATTTTCGAGGTTTGTATAACCAGCTTTCTTCTGGTTTCCTTGGGAGGTCGAGGTACAACCTTTCTCTTTTGCCGTTGCCTGGTTTTGGTTACTTCGGCCTTCTTGGCTGCATAGGATTTTATGATCTCCTTTGTAGTCGATGGTTTTGATGGAGATTTGACCTTTGATTCCTTGGCTTTCTTTACATCCTTCTTCAAAGGTTGATCAAGGGCTATTGAGGTAGTCCTCACCTCCTTCCTCTTCCTTGCGAATCCAAGGGGCTGGTTGCCAATCTTCTTCACATCAATCTGCTTGGCAACAGTCCATGGCCTTCAAAGTTTGTCTGATAGTTTAAGCTTATCCTTCAAGATGATGCTAATCTCTCTCCCACAGAGTGGTCGTCTGGCCTCAACTACTTTGCCTTTTTAATGATTCCTGTCTTCTTACTTGAAGTATAGGTGATCTTCTAGAAGTCGTTTGCAACCTTTGCCTTTTTAATAAAGTCCAAGACCTTATCTTCAAAGATTTGGTTGGTTCATCCACAAAAGTACTTGAATCTAGCATCTTGAATATGCTCCACGATCTCTTGACTTCGTCTGATTCATTCTTTAGGGTTTCGAAGTTGAAGACTACCCCTGTTTGCAACTCTACCTTCTTTGAGGGATTTAAGTGACTTTGAGTTCTTTCAGACGATGATGGAGAATGTGATAGCGTGTTGGCAATTTTCTAAACTGATTTCGATTGAGAAATTTTGAGTTTGAGAGAAAGTGATTGAAAGTGAACAGAGTTAGGGTTATGCAGTAGAGAGTTTTTGAGAGTATGAGTACATAGAGAGAGAGAGAATGAAAGTAAAGAGTATTAATCCTTTCAAGTGCTCGAGTATTTATAGGTGACAAAGTTACCGTTGTAAATTTTGTAAAAGAACAGACATTGCCTTTCTTTTCGTAAAATTGTGATTGTTTTGATCGTTATGAGATTCTGGAATTAAAAACAGTCTTTTTCTCATTGTGCAATAGAGCAGTAGAGCATTTTGGCCTTATTCATTAAAGTCAATCATACCTAGTTCTCCCCTGAAATGGATAACTTTGTTCTCACCAAAAGGCTTTATAAAAATATCTACACTTTGTTTTTCTATAGAATATATTCTAATTTAATATGATATTTTTGTACATGATCTCTAATAAAATGATATCTGACATCAATGTGCTTGATTCTTGAGTGAATGTCATTGACATAAAATAGCCATTGGAGACATCCTGTCACATGTCATTATGCGTACAGGTTAACCCAAAGGGAATGTCATTAACCTATGAACTCGCTACAAACATCAACCAAAAGAGAATGGTTTGATTGCATACATACTTCTTTCCCATCAAGACAAGTTCTTCAAAGATAGATTCTCCTTTATTCTTGATGAGGTTGAGGAAGTATCGTCTTTCTTAATTGATCTTAGTATCTTCTCCTGAGCTTTGAAGGCTAGAGTCTTTTTCCTTGCTTCGTCGATTTATTACTTCTGCTCTACATCAAGGTTGTAGGTGTGCAGCACGCCATAGAGCTGAATAAGTGACATTTTTTCTAGATTGATTGATTCTCCGACTAGAGTAGTCTTTGTGCCCACTGTTTCTCCAAGAGATCTCATAAACTTCAGATTGACTTCCATGTGGTCAAATGCCTTTAGTAGTGTCTTTAGATTATTGATCAAGACATTGTATCTCTCATAGAAAGTGGTGAGATTTTTGTCAGGCCTCATGAATATCCAGTCATATTGCTACATCAGAACATCCTTCTTGTTTTCCCTTATCTCATTTGTTCATTCATTTCTGAGTAGCAGAGCATCCCATGCTTCTTTTACTATGGTGGTGTGTTCTTTAATCTCAAACATGTCATCATCCAGGGCCTTAAAGATTTGATTTCTCGCCGTCCTTTCTATAACCACCAAGTCCCAGTCCTGCTTTTGCCATAGATATTTTGGCGTGTCAACTTCTTTTATGCCATCTATTGGATGTGGCATCTTTGGTATATGAGGGCCATCTGTGATTATGTCTTGCATTCTTTCATCAATTGAGTCCAGATGAGCTACTATTCTTAGCTTCCAGTGGTTGAACTTGTCGAATGAGTAAGTTGGTGGCTCACCACTGTTAGGGCACTTGGATAGCTTTATAGGAGCCATTCTTTCTTCACAAAATAAAGTGTTAGCAACTCTTTTGTAGATAACAACAGATAAGAAAAAGACATGTTTGTTTTTAGTAACTGTTAAGTCTAGAAAGCCAAGCTCTAATACCAATTGTAAATCACAAATTTTACAATGAATAGCCTAGAGGGTTTTAGGGGGGGGGGGGGGGGGGGGGGGAGGAGGTGAATAGGCTATTAAAAAATTTTCACAGTTCAGTATTGCCTGGTTTTGGCTAGTATACACTTGACCTTCTGTAGACTTGCAAAATAAGTCTGTAGTAGAGACAATAGTGTATCAAGATTGTCTCTTCTGTATTATGGATTGTTTTTTAACAGTTCTAAGTTTAGAATGAAAAGCACCAAGGACACAAGGTTTTTATACTGATTTAGACAATTGTTGTCAACTCATCAATGAAGGCTTAGTTTTGTCTTCCCTAGTTAACCGATGTAATCAGACCAAGAGGTAAGTTCACTATCTTTTTATTTGTGTCTTACAAGACAACCCCTTACAAGTACAAAACTTGCTAAATCTAGAACCTAAATTTAGCACATATCTTTTCAAAAGCTCTATTGCAGATCTTTTCAAGAAGTGAGTAATCTTTTTATTAGGATAGGTGATTACTCGAGTCTAAACATCTTGAGACAACAAATAGAAGTCTCTATTTTTTTTTACTTTTTTTTTAATTTTTTAATAAAACAATACAAAGGCGATGGGCCATAATGTATTGTTTGCCTTATTACAATGCTAAGAACAACCATCACATATAAAATATCCAATCCATCTCTACCTTGAGTTGTAAATATGAAAGGTTCAAAGGCGTTATTTTGTGGAGTTCATGGCATGAGCAATAAAGAGCAAGTCCAGTAATGAGTTTAAGCATGCCTAATCAAAGCAACATATCATATAAAGTATGAGATGAAAGGAAGGAAAAATAAATGGATAATAGTGTTAGGTAAGGAAGGTTTAAAAGGTTATGGCTACACAAGAAGATGGTACAAATGATCTATGATGCACAGGTCTCCGCTTTACCATTATCAAGTAGTCAGTAGCTTAAATTCGTTGCATTATAAGAGTCTAATCTTATTGTTGCTCTTATATCATGTGTATAAATCACATAGTTTATAATAAATAGCCTGTTAGGGGGGGGGGGAGGCTATTTAAACATTTCTTGGCCTTTTAGTGGAGTTTGGTCTTTACTTATATGCACTTTGGCTTCTGCAGAGTATTTTTTGCCAGTCTGCGGTCAAGACTTGAGTTCTTTGAACTTTTCTCCTTTGTGTCCAAGGTTATGATCTAACAGTTCTAATATATATAATGAAATGCAGTAAAGGACATAGTAATTTATATTGGTTCACACAATCGTTGTCAAATGACAAACGAAGGCTTAGTCCAGTCTTCCCTTGGTGACCATTATAGCCAAGTGAAGAAGGAGTTAACTATCTCTTTGTTTGTGGCTTACACAGAAACCCGTCACAAGTAAACTACTTGCTAAGAAAAGAACCTAGATTATTGCACATATCTTCTTCTAAAGACTCTGTTGCAGATGTTGTTCTTGATGCAGACTAGTGAACTTTCTTTCTTTAATCTTCAATCACAGCTCTGAGAATGATTGCCTATCACTTTGAGAAAGTTTTTGCTTGCCAATTAATCTCATAATTGTTATCAACCTTCTTTGAGCTTGATCAATCCCCTTTTATAAGGCTCAAAGAATTAAAATCCGTTACTGTAATTTTTCAATATTGACAGTTGTCTGTTTGTCCCCTGTGTGAATGCTTAGTTTCAAACCTTAAACCTTCGATATGATCATTTCTTTTATCCTTATCCCATTATCAATTAGCTCTATTGTACCTAGTCTGTTGTACTTCAACCTTTGTTAGAAGCCAGCTCTGTTGAATCCAGTTTGCTATATTTCTGACTTGGCCTTGATCTAGATATGATCCTAGATCCTGAAGTATTTTTGGTCTTTTGCTGTCCATGTTTATCCCAATTGCTTATCTAGAATACTTTGTATTAGTCTGTCTCTAGGTGATCCACATTGGCCGTCCAATAGTAATCTATCGCTTGACTGCATGCTTCTCTAGACTGCAACTCACTAACCTATTTATCAACTTACGCAACTAGCCATAAGCATATCCTGCTCTAAAAGTTTTTCATCAATTTCTATACATCTGGTGGGATTATACATCCCTCACAATCTTCCCCTAAATTGATGATTACAAAACTAGGTTCTAAAAATAGCAAGCTAACTAACAAGTTACAACTTGAACAAAGAGTGTTTTTGTTAGAAAAAAGGTTTTCTAAACTTGAATAGTTCAGTACAAAGGAAAGATGATTATAGGGCATTATAACAAGTTTTTACCTATGACTTCTATGCTCCATGTAGTCTTTATCTTCTTTGCTACACTTGTTTGGATAGTCTGCATCGTGACCTCGTCTGTGCTTATGACTTGGAGATCTGTCCCTGTGATGGTGATGTTCTCTGGACATAGACGTCTTCCCATCTTTTCTATCTTTGCTGCTTGAAGGCTCCCCTTGAGTTCTTCAGGGTTCCTTGAAAGATTTTCTTTTCTTGTGAACTTCCTCCCTCTTGTTAGCATCTTCGATCCTCTTTATTTTCCAGTCCTCCTTGGAAGCATCAACATCCTTGTCCGTTACCTCCTTCTCTCCCTTTTATGTTGTCATTAGACTTAGGGCGAGGTTAAGTATTTAGAGCAACAGTAAGAGCCTCAATGGCTTGCTTTAGAGATTTAATTCTGATGGCTGTGCTATGTTGGGCTATTGTTGCCTTTTCTATCTTAGTTGGATTTTTGTTTCAAGAAGATTGATGTGTTTATCATTGTTTTGGATGTGTTGCTGAAGTTGGTTTTGAGTGGGCTTGAAGAGATGCTTGTATTCTGTGAACTTGGGCAAGCCTTAAACCCTAGGCATATACAAAAAGTAATCAACATGATATCCAACAAAGACTTAAGAGTAAGGAAAGCCATACACACAATCAAAGATAGCTCAACCAATGGCCATCATATTTCTTCTTCCCCCTTTGGCATCCTCAAAAAGGGAAAAATACCTGTTTTTCAACCGAATACTCTTATAGACAATCTTCACATCGCAATGTACCTACAAGATCTCACCATAACTACCCTCAAAGATATAAATCCTTTCAGATCTAGAAACACTAGTCTGAGGTGTCAGGTCGAATATGAATAAGCAAAGAAAGCAATAACATTAATTATTATAGACAATATAGAAAATTCAAGTCTTGGCCATAGTTCAAAGATAGTATAGTTTAAACATGGGCTTATTCAAAGAGAAATAGGCTAGGCATCAGGGTTATTGGGTTATGCTTAGGAGGTCGAGGGAAGGAAGATGTCCTGTATCTTCTTCAATTGATGCTTGACAATGTTGAACTCTTTGGTCAGTTTGGCCACCTTCTTCCCCTCTTCCTTCAGCTGAGCATTAGTAGCCAACAACATGGAATGACGGGTTGTTTAGTCTATAATGTCCTCATATTGGCTTCAAATGTCCTTGATCTCCTTTCTTGTATATCCTAGTGCTGCTGGTTCCTATCTTAGTTGTGCCATGGGACCTTCCCTTATTTCTGAGTAGCTTTGTCATGCTTGTATTATTATATCTTGTAAGTTCTGGTCTGCGCCAACTTTGAGGAATTCTATAGGAAGATTGCACTTGTGGCTTCTTTGGCAGAATTGTCTTGGAGGATGCACCTTCTTCTGCATCAATTACTACAGCAAGTATTAAAGTTTTAGCTACCATGGTGCCTATCAACTGGTCTGCAGTTGTCTGCCGGATGGGTTGAATTACTTCTTCCTCCTGAGTTGTCTTCTTTTCTGCTGGAGCCTTTGATGATGCCTCTTTTACCTCATCAGACATCTATATTAAGAGTTTTTATCTGGTCACCTTTGGAGGCTTGGGTTTAGCTGGTTTCTTTATTTTTGTCTTGATTTTGACTTCTGGAGCCTTTTCTACTCCTTGAGCCTAAATGATAGCCTTTCTATTTTATGCCTTGGAAGGGGATTTGGCCTTCGTTTCCTTGACCTTCTCTATAACCTCCTTTAGCGGGTGATATAAAGCTCTTGAGGTCGTCTGCACCTCCTTTCTTTTCTTTGAAAATCCAAGGGGTTGTTTGCCAATCTTCTTTACATCAATATGTTTGGCAGTAATCTATGGTCTTCCTAGCTTATCTGATAGCTTGAGCTGGTCCTTCAGGATGACGCTACGTACCTTTCGATAAAGTAGTTGGCTGGCTTTGACTGCTTTGCCCAATTGATACATTAGATCCTTGGACCAATTTGGCTTGTGTTTTGTCACAATAGCATACATGATCTCATGTTGATCTGTTGTGATCTAGTCCTTTGCAAATTCTCTTGACATAATTGCTTTATATACCATGTCAGCTTTATATTGAGAGGAACTTCTTCATAGTTCTGATCCCTTCGTTCTTGTGGTCGACATTCAACATGACTTGTCTCCTATTATTCACAAACAGATTGTTGTATTATTCTAGACCCTTCATTTGACAGCTTGAAGAGTCTCTCAAAATCTTCGACAGTAATGAGAATCCCAATCTTCTTGCTTGAAGTGTATCTGATCTTCTGAAAGTTGTATGTGACTTTTGCCCTTTCAATGAAATCTATGACTTCATCCTTGTAGATTCGGCTACTTCGTTCACACACATACTTCAATCAAGTATCTTGAATCAATTTTTGCAATTTCTTTGATCTCATTGGATTTGTTTTTTAGGGTTTCAAAGTTTAGAATGACTCCTGTCTGTAGCTGTACTTTCTTGATCTCCTTATCCTCTTGCTTCAAGGGACATACTTGGATTTGGGTCCTCTCAGATGATAATGGAGAGTAAGATTGTGTGTTGGCCATTTTCACAATGAATTTGATCATATACTGTGAGTTTGAAGAGAAATAAATGAGAGTGAGAATCGAGATCTATGGTTTTGCAATAGAGAGAATTGAGAGCTTGTGTACTTAGAGAGAGAGAGAGAGAGTATGAAGAGTATTGAGATTTCCAAGTAATCGAGTATTTGTAAATCCCAAAAGTTATCGTTATAAATTATGTGAATGTAATCTTTGCCTAATTTTTCGTAGAAACAGTAACTTTCTAACCATTACAAAAATAATGGCATAGAAAAAACTATCAGTTGCCTCCTTTCAAAAATTAAAATACAGTATAGGTTTTAAATGATGGTATGCTCTTACTATGTAGTAGAGGAGTAGAGCTTCTTACTCATTTTAATCGATCATAACCAAGTCACCCCCAAATTGGATGAACTTGCTTTCATCACGAGGTTTTATGAGAATGTCTGTAATTTGTTTTTATGTGTGAATACACTATAGTTTAATATGACCTTTTTGCATATGATCCCTGATAAAATAATATCTGTCATCAATGTGCTTTGTTCTTCAATGAAAAATAGGATATTATTTTTCATTGAAGAACAAAGCACATTGTAGACGTGTTGTCATAGCATTTTATACTACAGTTCAGACACTCGTTATCAATTGATAAGCAAGAGCTTAGTCCAGTCTTCCCTTGATGACCAGTGTTGTCAATTCAAGAGGTGAGTTCACTATCTTCTTGTTTTTGGCTTACATGATAACCCCTTCATAAGTTTACAACTTACCAAAGGTAAAGAACCTAGACCCTTGCATAGATCCTTCCTTGGACTATGTTGCAGCGTGATTATTCAGACTAGGCTATTGATCTTCCTTCTTTCTGTTTCTTCGATTCAGCTCACTTGAATAACTTTCACAATGAATTCAGCTCATCACTGTTCTCTAAGCTCCTTTGATCCCTTTTTATAGACTGAGGAATTTGAACCTGTGACTGTACTTGATGAGATGTTGATAGCGTGTCTCTTAAAAACACATGTGATCTTTTCACTGATGTTGACAGATCAACTTTATTCCGATCCTAGTACAGTTTTCCATACCTCAAGTCTCTTATTTGATCAATCCTTTGATCCTTGCCCAACCTTAGCAATCATCTCTACTGCACTCAGTCTACACTCAGTATCGTTGAGACTTTGTGTGCTCCCAGTCATTGTCGTAACCTCCTCTGCACTCAGCTCTACTGCAATCCTTTATGTATTGCTTGTGTTGGTCCTTGCCCTCAGGATTGATATCAGATCCTGAAGTATTTGCAGGTCTTTTGTTATCCATACATGTCTTAGCTGCCTTGCTGAAATTTTTTATAGTGGTCTGCATCTGGTGACCCCATAATGTTTTCCACCTATGGTCATCTTCTCTTCAGCATCTAACCTATACTGCAGATTACTAACCTAATTTTTAGCTTAAGTACACTAACTACATCATGGTTAATGCCTCTTAGTTTTATTCATCGATTTCTATACAAATGGAGGGATTACACATTCCTATCGACTTCTATTTTTTAAATCAAACTTTTTATAATATCTCTCAGGTATTTAGCTTGGTTTATGAATATTCAACTCTCCATCTATTGTACGTGAAGTTCTAGAAAGTATTTTAACTCTCCCATTAAGCTCATTTGAAATTTTGACTTAATTAGTGCACCAAACCTTTCACATTATTTACCATTAGTGCATCCAAAGATAATATCATCAACGTATATCTGCACTAAGAGTCTGTGATCTTTGTGTTTCTTAAGGAATAAGGTGGTGTCTACCTTCCCTCGTTGATAGCCATTATCACAAAGAAAGTTTGAGAGAATTTCATACCATGTCCTTGAAGTTTGTTTAAATCCATATAGGACTTTATCCAACCTGTAAACATGTTTAGGATGCTTATAATCTTCAAAGACTGGTGGTTGCTCAACATAAACCTCCTTTTGAAGCTTTCCGTTGAGAAGTGCATTTTTTAAATCAATCTGATAGATTTTAAATCCTTGATATGCAGCATAGATAAGGAACATTGTTAAGACCATCCACAATGCATAAGGTAAAAGTATTGCTATAGGTAAAATATAACATCTTTGTTAAGTTTTCGATTTCAATGCATCCAAAATCACATGGTATATTTTGACATTGCTAAAAGTAATGCCAAAAATAGCAATGGATTTAGCACTTGCTATTTGACCCATACATCACATTGATGGCAAAAGAGCATAGGGAATAGCAAAAAAATGATGGAAAAATGGCCCACCAACCCTACTCATTTATATTTGTTTACCTTCATTCTCTACCTTTGCAATTTTCTCTATAGCAAAAAAGTTGTTCTCATGAAAGTACTTCAATACATGTAATACGTTCTATGCAATTTTCTTTTTATAAATAGTTTGTTGTGGTTGATCAAATAAAAGTTAATCCGATTTTTTTGTGGTTGTTGTTGTTATTCAAATAGACGAAAAAAATAATGGGAGAAAACATGCAAAAACCAAGAAAGGGAAAATCATTCACGTCCGAACAAGACGTTTCAATTTGCTATGATTATTTACGTATTATTCAAGATCCAGTCATAGGAAATTTGCAATCATCAACGAACTTTTGGAGTTGAATATATCAAAATTATATTGCTTCTACCTCTAACAATATACGATCTCAAGTTTTCATTCAATCTCGCAGGGGGATGATCATGAAATGTTGCAATAAGTTCTTTGGATTTTTATCTCAAATTGAAAATGCTCATCAAAGTGGGATGACCAAAGCTAATGTGGTTAGTTTTCTCTTTTTTTTGAATTAATATATTTTCATTCTTTATGTTTCTAGCTTACATAATTTGTAATTTGTTATTTAGGTCATGCAAGCAAAATTCTATCCTTAGAGATTGAGACAAAACAATTCTTGTTCAAACATTGTTGGACGATCTTGGAAAGTAGTATCAAGTGACAACAATTGCCAATCACTAGTAAGAGGTCAAAGACTTCGATTATGATGGTCGACTCTATCTCTCAAACTCCTACCGAAGTAACCAATGTGTGTGGATCTTTGGAAGCTGATCATGACAAAGTTGAAAAATCCACATGTAAAAATGGTGATACAAGAGGTATGGTCGAGTCTCTGAGAAGTAAAAGGTCCATTGGAAGGAAAGCGGAGAAGGCATCTCGTAAGAAGAGTAAAGTAGGACTTCCTGATAGTGCCCTTGTTTGCAACTTGATGGAAGAGTTCAAGAAAAGCCTTTGTGAGAATGCAAATAGCAAGAGGGAAAGTTAAAGTTAAAGTTATGGAAGATTTGAAGAAAATTAAGGAGAATAAAGAGGATGAAAGGATTATGGTGATGGATATATCTGGTATGGATTCATAAACTCAAGCTTACTATGAATGGCGTAAAAATGAAATAATGAACAAGACTATGGTACAATCAAGCTTCTTTTCTCCTCTTACTCAATCTCCAAGATGCTTGGGATATGAGTTTATTGTAAATTAGAGCCTTGGAATATAACTTTATTCCAAGGCTCTCATTCTTTATTGTTTGTTTTGAATAGATTTGAGTTATTTTTATCATGTTTTGTTTTTCCTTTTTCATAGTTACCTGTGTTTTAAGCTCATTTCAAGCTCATTTCAAGAGTATTTTCATAGTTACCTGTGTTTTCAAGTTATTTGAGTTGTTTTAATGGTGTTTTTAGCCTTTTTCAAGTTGTTGTGAGTGTTTCAAAATCATTTCAAGGCTCTTTTGATAGATTTTTGCATTTTCATGCCATTTGAGGCTATTTTATAGTGTTTCTGCAACTGTTCATTCATTTTTTTTTTGTGTTTTGAAGAGATTTGAGTTGTTTGTATCTTGTTTTTTTGCCTTTTCATGTGTTTTTTTAGTGTTTTAAAGTCATTTCAAGGCTCTTTTGATACATTCTTTTGTTGTAAGCTTTTTGTGGATTTTTATGAAGTTTTTACCACTTTTTATTCATTTTTGTTTGTTTTGAAGGGATTGGAGTTGTTTTTTTGTGTTTTTAGCTTCTTTCATGTGGTTCTCAAAGTTTTAAGGTCATTTCAAGTCTCTTTTCATAGTAGTTCCGTTTTCAAGTTATTTTAGTCATTTTTATGGTGTTTTAATGTAATTTAAGGTAATTTCAGGGCATGTTTTATTGTTACTTGATTTTGAAAATATTTTAGGTCATTTTATAATTTTCATAAGCCTTTTCCATTTATTTTTGAGGTTTTTAAGAGATTTCATTTATTTTTAAGGTTTTTAAGATATATGAATTGTTTTTATCGTATTTTAAGCCTTTTGAAGTTTTTTTTTCAGTGTTTTATGGTATTTTTAAGATCAATTCAAGACTCTTTTGATAGTTTTCTGCGTTTTTAAATTATTTGAGGTTGTTTTATGGTGTTTTTATAATTTTTCACTCGCTTTTGTGTCTTTTAAAAAGATTTGAGTTGTTTTTATAGTGCTTTCAGAATTTTCATGTGTTTTCGAGTATTTTAAGATTATGCTAAGGCTCTTTTCATAGTTTCTTTCGGTTTCAAGAGATTTAAGGTTGTTTTAGATGTTCTTAAGCCTTTTTCATTTGTTTTGAGGTTTTTAAGATATTTGAGTTGTTTTAAAGGTGTTTTTAACCTTTTCATTTTGTTTTGAGTGTTTTAAGATCATTTCAAGGCTCTTTTGTTAGATTCAAGTTATTTGAGGTTGTTTTATGGTTGTTTTAGCCTTTTCAAGTGGTTTTTGGTGTTTTAAAGTCATTTCATGGTTGTTTTTTTTTCTTCCGTTTTTAAGTTATTTTAGGTTATTTTATTTTGCTTTTAGCCTTCCCATTTTCTTTTTAGTATTTTAAGGTCATTTCCAGGCTCTTTTCATAGTTTATTACGTTTTCAAGTTATTTGAGATTGTTTTATGGTACTTTTAGCTTTATCATATGTTTTGAGTATGTTAAGGTCATCTCTTGTCTCATTAATGGATTCTTGCGTTTTTAGGTAAGTTCTGCTGTTTTACAATGTTTTTGCCACTTTTCATTCATTTTGAGTCTTTTGAAGAGATTTGAGATGTTTTTTATCATGTTTTGAACCTTTTCAAGTGTTTGAGTGTTTTAAACTCTTTTCATAGTTTCTTGTATTTGCAAGTAGTTTGAGCTTGTATTTAATCATTTCATGTGTTTTAACGTGATTCAATATTCTTTTCATAGTTTTTGAGATAATGTTTTGGTGTTTTTACCACTTTTCATTCATTTTGGAGCTTTCATTAAGTTGTTTGAGGTTTCTATGTTGTTTTTAACCCTTTTCAAGTGTTTTTAAGTGTTTTAAATTCATTTCTGGGCTTTTTTCATAATGTCTTACGATTTCAAGTTATTTGAGTTTTTTACCACTTTTAAAGGGGTTTTAATTGTTTTGAGGTTATTTCAAGGCTCTTTTTGTTGTCTCTGGCATTTTCAAGTTATTGAAATTGTTTCATGGTGTTCTTTAGCCTTGACATGAATTTTTTAATGTTTTATGGTCATTTTAAAGATTATTTTAAAGTTACTTGTGTTTTTAAGAGATTTGAGGTTGTTTTATATTGTTCTTAAGAGTTTTTCATCCATGTTTCAGGTGTTTAAGAGATTTAAGTTCTTTTATGATGTTTTTAGGACTTCCAAATATTTTTAAGTGTTTTACGCTCATTTCGAGGCTCATTTCATATTTCTTTCGTTTTCAAGTTATTTAAGAGTGTTTTAGTATGTTTTTAGTCTTTTCATATTTTTGAGTTGTAAGGTCATTTGAAGGCTAATTTTGTTGTTCTTGCGTTTTCTAATTATTTGAGGTTTTGTTAAAGCCTTTTTATGTATTTTTGAATGTTTTAATATCATTTCATAGCTCTTTTAATAGCTCTTGTATTTTTCTAGTTATTTTAGGTAGTTTTATATTATTTTTAGTATTTTCATATTTTTTGAATCTTTTAAGCTTTTTTCAAGGTTTTGAATATATTTCAAAAAATTCAAGAAATAATGAAAAGAATCTTGAAATAACTTAAAGGAGTAAAAAAAAATTTGAAAAGGCTAAAACTTAAAAAAACAACAACTGAATTGTATATAAAACACACAAAAAAATAATTAAAACAAGTAAAACACCATAAAATAGTTTTGAAATGACCTTAAAACACTCAAAATCACTGGAGAAGGCCAAAAACAAAATAAAAACAATTCAACCTTTTCAAAATACACAAAAACGAATGAAAAATTATAAAAACAATATAAAACATACTTAAATAACGTGGAAAAGTAATAATCTATTAAAAGAGCTTTGAAAGGACCCTAAATTGCTCAAAAACACTTCAAGAGCCTTAAACTCAAATCTCCTCAAGACACTCAAAACGAAATGAATTGTGGTAAAAACAATATAAAAAACCTCAGATATATTGAAAAACGGTAGAAACAAAGAAAAGAGTGTTGAAATGAGTTTAAAACACTTGAAAAGGTAAAAAAAACAATAAAAACAATCTCAAACTCTTTAAAACATATGAAAAAGTATAAAAATGACCATAAAACACTCAAAATATCCTCAACTAACTTGACAACACAAGGATTTATCGAAAAACTCTTGAAATGACCTTAAAACACTCAAAGAAAAAAAAAATGAAAAGCTAAAAACACCACAAAACAATCTCAAATATCTTGAAAATGCAAGAAACAAAATGCCTTAAAATGACCTTAAACCAATCAAAAACACTTTAAAAGGCTATAAATATCATATAACAACCTCAAACAACTTGAAAACGTAAGAAACTATCAAAAGAGTCTTGAAATGACCTTGAAACACTCAAAACCACTCGAAAAACCTAAAACCACCATAAAAGTAACTAAAATCGCTTCGAAACACACAAAAACGAATGAAAAGTATTAGAAAAAACACCATAAAAGAGACTTAAATAACTTGAAGACATAAGAATCTATCATAAGAGCTTTGAAATTACCTTAAAACACTCAAAACCACATGAAAAGGCTAAAACCACCATTAAAAAACTCAAATCTTTTCAAAACACACAAAAACGAATGAAAATTTGTAAAAACACTATAAAACAGTCTCAAATATCCTGAAAATCGAAAGAAACTATGAAAAGAGCCTTTGAATTACCTTTAAATACAAAAAAGTGCATGAAAAAAAAAATCTATCAAATGATCCCTGAAATGACCTAAAAATACTCAGAAACAATGGAAATGCCAAAACCACCATAAAACAGTTTCAAATAACTTGAAAACGTTATAAACTAAGAAAAGAGCTTGAAAACACAAGTATCTATCAAAACAGCCTCAACTAATTTGAAAATGTAAGACTATACAAAAGGGCCTTGAAATGACCTTAAAATACTCAAAAACAATGAAAAAGGCCAAAAACATTATAAAACAGTCTCAAATAACTTTAAAACAGCCTTGAATAACTTTAAAACAGTCTCAAATAACTTTAAAACGTAAGAAACTACAAAAAAGCCTGGAAGTGACTCTAAAACACTCAGAAATGCATGAAATTTGCTAAAATCACCATTAAAAAAATCTAAAATCTCTTCAACACACACAAAATCAAATGAAAAGTGTTAAAAAAAAAAAACTCCATAAAAGAGACTTAAATAACTTAAAGACACAAGAATCTATCATAAGAGCTTTGAAATGACCTTAAAACTCTGAAAACCACATGGAAAGGCTAAAACCACCATAAAAAACTGAAATCTTTTCAAAACACACAAAAACGAATGAAAATTTGTAAAAATACCATAAAACAGTCTCAAATATCCTGAAAATCGTAAGAAACTATGAAAAGAGCCTTTGAATTAACTTTAAATACAAAAAAACACATGAAAAAAAAAACCTGTCAAATGATCCCTGAAACGGCCTTAGAATACTCAGAAACAATGGAAAAGGCCAAAACCACCATAAAACAGTTCCAAATAACTTGAAAACGTCAGAAACAATGAAAAACGCTTGAAAACAACTTGAAAACACAAGTATCTATCAAAACAGCGTCAACTAATTTAAAAATGCAAGACCCAAGAAAAAGAGCCTTGAAATGACCTTAAAATACTCAGAAACAATGGAAAATGCCAAAAACACTATAAAACAGTCTCAACTAACTTTAAAACAGTCTCAAATAAATTTAAAACGTAAGAAACTTAAAAAAGAGCCTGGAAGTGACTTTAAATCACTCAGAAATGCATGAAATTTGCTAAAATCACCATTAAAAAAACCTCAAATCTCTTCAACACACACAAAACCAAATGAAAACGTGGTAAAAATACGATAAAACACACTCAAATAACTTTAAAAACACAAGAATCTATCAAAAGTGAAACAATGAAAAGGCTAAAAACACCATATAATAACCTCAAATAAGTTGAAAACGCAAGCAACTATGAAAAGCACATAGAAATGAGCTTAAAACACTAAAAAAAACTTGAAAGGGCTAAAAACACCATAAAACAACTTCAAATAACTTAAAAACACAAGAAACAATTAAAATAGCATTGAAATGACTTTAAAACAATCAAAAAAAACATAAAAAGGCTAAAAACATCATAAAAACAACTCAAATATCTTCAAATGCATGAAACTATTAAAAGAACCTAGAAATGACTTTAAAATACTCAAAAACACATGAAAGGTCTAAAAACACTATAAAACAACCTCATATAACTTGAAAACACAAGAAGTGTGATAAGAGCATTGAGATGACCTTAAAACGCTGAAAAACACATGAAATGGCTTAGAATATAAAAAACCAACCTTTAATAACTTGAAAACGTAAGAAACTACGAAAAGAGCCTAGAAATGACTTTAAAACACTAAAAAATGCCTAAAATTTGCTAAAATCACCATTAAAAAAACCTCAAAGCTCTTCAACACACACAAAAACCAAATGAAAAAGTGGTAAGAAAAATAACAAAATCAGCATCAAACAACTTGAAAACACAAGTATCTATGAAAATAGGCTCAACAAATTTGAAAATGCAAGACTGTACAAAAAGAGCTTTGAAATGACCTTAAAATTCTCAGAAACAATGGAAAAGGCCAATAACACCATAAAATAGTCTCGAATAACTTGAAAAAGTTAGAAACTATGAAAAGAGCTTTGAAATGAACATAAAAAACTGAAAAACACTTGAAAAGTCATAAAAACACTATAAAACAAACTCATATAACTTGAAAATGCAAGAAACTATCAAAAGAGTCCTGAAATGACTTTAAGACACTTAAAAACAAATGAAATGGCTAAAAAAATACCATAAAAACAAATCAAATCTCATCAAAACATACAAAAACAAATGTAAAGTGGTAAACAAATACGATAATACATCCTCAAATAACTATAAAAAAATACAAGAATCTATCAAAAGACACTTGAAATGATCTTACAATAGTGAAAAGCACATGAAAAGTTTTAAAACACCAAATAACAACCTCAAAATAAGTTGAAAACACAAGAAACTATGCAAAGAATCTTGAAATGAGCTTAAAACACTAAAAAAACAATATTTGAAAAGGGTAAAAACACCATAAAACAACCTCAAATAACTTGAAAACACAAGACGCAATGAAAATAGCATTGAAATGTCCTTAAAACAATGAAAAACACATAAAAAGGCTAAAAACACCATAAAAGCAGCTTAAATCTCTTCAAAACGCATGAAACTATTAAAAGAGCCTTGAAATGACTTTAAAATACTTAAAATCACATGAAATGACTAAAACCACTATAAAACAACCTCATAAAACTCGAGAACATAAGAACTGTGATAAGAGCTTTGAGATGACCTTAAAACACTCAAAAACACATGAAAAAGGCTTAAAATATCAAAAACCAACCTTACATAACTTGAAAATATAAGAAAATAGGAAAAAAGCCTTGAAATGACCTCAAAACACTCACAAAGGCATGAAATTTACTAAAATCACCATTAAGAAAACCTCAAATCTCTTCAACACTCACAAATCCAAATGAAAAGTGGTAAGAAAAACAACAAAATCAGCATCAAATAACTTGAAAACACAAGTATCTATCAAAACTGCCTCAACTAATTTTAAAATGCAAGACTCTACAAAAAGAGCCTTGAAATGACCTTAAAACATTCAAAATAACATAAAAAGGTTAAAAACACCAGAAAACAACCTCAAATAACTTGAAAATAAAAGAAAAGACGAAAGCAGCCTTAAAATGACCTTAAAGCACTCAGATCTAGTTGTTCTTGAAAAAGCACTTTACAAGTTTTTTAGATGATTTTGTGCACCTTAATGTGCACTAAATCAATCTAAAAGCAGACATAGTCTGGCAAAATAAACTGCCTAAACGAAAATGTTATATTTGTCATATGCCAATAATCATACAAAGTAACTAACATACGTCACATATTAGACAAACCTAGGGGATGGGACCAATGCAAAAAGAGGCTCCCTGACTCGTTGCAACACACATCAAACATAATACACAACAAAGGGAGTGACCCATTTTCAATAAATTCCAGCAAATTACAATAGATACAAATTAGTTCACAAGACACCATCTTGAACACCAGGAGCTGAGCTTGAGAAAATAACATCAGGAACCTTTCATGTTCGTTGGACAAGCATATCCTTCTTTCCAGGAGTAAATCCTCTAAGTAGACAAGCCTCATCAAGAATTACTTTCTGCACATGCCTCATCAATACATGAAGAGAAGGAGATGCGCCCCTAAATACAATCTCATTCCTCTCCTTCCATATGGTATAAATCATAGAAGAAAAGGAAATTCTTCCAATCACCTTATGAAAAGCATGACCTGCTAGCTTCCTTGCATACATGGTGAAAGTTTGCTGGCACGACCCTACAGGATAAGCCATACTACTTCTTGTTGACCATTCTTGTAGAGGAAAGGACACCTGAAAAATAAATGATTATGATTCTCCATGACAGTCCTACAAAACACATATCTGCTTTGGTTACTGAATCCCATAAGAAATAATATGTCCTGTGTATGTAGTCTCTCATACATAGCAAGCCAGCATATGAAAGCATATCTTGGAATATGCCATTTACCCCATACCAGATCATACCATCGAATCAGTTGCTTCTTTTTCCTAAGAGTCTCCCATGTGCTGGATGAAGAAAACTCTCTTGAGGTCTCCAATGTCCAAGTATAAACATCTGACTCCCCATGAATAATAGGAAGTATTACCCCTTGAAGATCGAAAATGAGCTGTTGAGAAATAAGCCATGTGCCTTCTTGCATGACACATTTAAGCTTTGCTTCCCTTGATATACCAGATGAGTAAATCAACCCATTAGTCACATTAGCATACAAAGGGCCAACGTCATACCATTTATCATACTATAATGAAATTGAGGTTCCATCTCCAACTTTCCACATTAAAATTTTTGGATAATGGGTCGCAGCTCCAAGATCTTCCTCCATGTCCATGAACTTGCCTTAGGTACTTTCATGGACCAAAAGTTAACCCTATTGATTATGTTAGCTTTTTTCCATAAAGACCCAAGAGAGGAAGGTTGAGTAATAAAGTACAAGATATGTTTCAACATCGAAGCTTTATTCCATACTCGAAGGTCCTTCACACCAAGACCCTCTTCCTTATAAGGAAAGCAGATAGCATGCCATGAAATCTTTGCTCCTCCTTTGCTCAGTGAGGATCCTTTCCACAGGAAGCATAAACAAATCTGTTTAATTACATCAAGCATAGCTTTTGGCAAAATAAACATAGTACTCCAGTAGGACTGAATAGTGTACAATACATACTTAATGAGTAAAAATCTTCCCGCGAAAAAAGGAGTCCTGTTAGCACAAGATTGTGCCTTTTTCCTTATGGTATGAATAAGGGATCTGCAATCTCGAATACTTAACCTGCCAGCAACAAGGGGTACCCCTAAATAATGAATAGGGAGAGTTCCAAGGGTTAAACCCCAAGCCTACAAAATCTGGTCAGCATGGGAAGAGTAATCACCAGCTAGAAAGATCTCACTCTTAAGTGGATTAGGTTTCAGGCCAGAATAAGAGGAGAAAACATCCACAGCATATTTCATGAGCATGACAGACTAGAAGTTGCCCTCATAAAAAAGCAAGACATCATCAGCAAAGAATAAATGATTGATCTTAACCTTTTTGCATCTCTAATGGTGATTGAAGGTCAGAGCAAGAGCCTTCTTGTTCAAAATTCTCGAAAAAATTTCCACAGCAAGTATAAAGAGATGGGGACATGTGGTCACCCTCCCTAAGTCCTCTAGAACTGGAAAAGCATCCATGAAGCTCTCCATATATGCTAACAGAAAACTTAGCTCCAGATACAGTAGCTCAAACCTAAGTAATCATCTTATTAGGCACACCAAAAGCTTTCAAAGCTTTGAATAAGAAATTCCATATGAGAGTATCATAGGCCTTCTACATATCCACCTTAACTATCATACGTGGGAGATAATGCTTTGCATGGTAACCGTTCATAATCTCCTGAGCAAGGAGGACATTATCCGCTATTCTCCTGTCACTCACAAAAGCAGCCTGGTTAGGTGAAATAACTTCTTGGAGGTAAGGACAAATCCTATTAGCCATTATCTTGGAAAATACATTTGTAGATTGTATTTACACAAGATATAGACCTATAATCCTTTACCAAAGAAGGATTATCACATTTAGGAATGAACACCAAGGAAGTAGCATTGATCTCCCTCAAAAGACTGCCAAAGAAAAAGAAATTCCGGATAGCCGCAGTAACATCATGCCTAATAATGTTCCATGTATGGATGAAAAATTCCTCGTTGAAACCGTCAGGTCCAAGCGATTTATTCCTTCCAAGAGAAAACATTACCTGTTTCACTTCATGTTCTAATACATCAGCTTCCATGACCGATCATGCCTCTTCACTGAACTGCTTGAACAAACACTCATGTAGAAACTGGTCATCAACCTCTGAATCCTCATCTCGTCCAGTTAATAAGTTTCTAAACGAAGCCACAAAGTGTTCATGTACTAACCACTGTTGTTGGATTACCTCACCGAAATCTGTTACAACATGAGTGATCCTTTTTCTATTCTCTCGAGCTTTAACATAATGATGAAAAAATTGAGTATTTGCATCCCCTTCCTTGAGCCATTCCACTCTGGATTTCTACATGAAGAAACTTTCTTCTTTCACCCTAAGATGAGCAAAAACTTCAACATAGTTTATTTCTTCAAAAGCAAGAATCACATTAAAAGGATCATCAAGAAGTTTAGATTGTACTCTTTCCATCTTATCTCTAACTATCCTCATTTTCTCTGATATGCTACTGAACTTTCTTCTTAAGAACAGTTTCAATTGCTTCTTTACATTTCTTAATTTAGCCACGACCCTATACATAGGTGTACCTGTCACATCCAAATCCCATGCCTCCTGCACCAGCTTCATAAACATGGGTCCTCATTCCAAAAATTGAGAATTTTGAACTGAGTTCTACTATAACTGAGTTATAGAAATCATCGAAAGATGGTCTGCTTGGACAAACACTCATATAGAAACTGGTCATCAACCTTTGAATCCTCATCTCGTTTGGTTAATAAGTTTCTAAACGAAGCCACAAAGTGTTGATGTACTAACCACTGTTGTTAGATTACCTCACCAAAATCTGTTACAACATGAGTGATCCTTTTTCTATTCTCTCGAGCTTTAACATAATGATGAAAGAACTGAGTATTTGTATCCTCTTCCTTGAGCCATTCCACTCTGGATTTCTACATGAAGAAACTTTCTTCTTTCACCCTAAGATCAGCAAAAACTTCCACATAGTTTATTTCCTCGAAAGCAAGAATCGCATTAAAAGGATCATCAATAAGTTCAGACTGTACTCTTTCCATCTTATCTCTAGCTATCCTCATTTTCTCTGATACGTTACTTAACTTTCTTCTTGAGAACAGTTTCAATTGCTTCTTCACATTTCTTAATTTAGCCACGACCCTATACATAGGTGTACCTGTCACATCCAAATCCCATGCCTCCTGCACCAGCTTCATAAACATGGGTCCTCATTCCAAAAATTGAAAATTTTGAAGTAGTTCTACTATAACTAAGTTATAGAAATCATTGAAAGATGGTTCGCTTGGACAAATACTCATGTAGAAACTGGTCATCAACCTCTGAATCCTCATCTCGTTTAGTTAATAAGTTTCTAAAAGAAGTCACAAAGTGTTGATGTACTAACCGCTGTTGTTGGATTACCTCACACGAATCTGTTACAACATGAGTGATCCTTTTTCTATTCTCTCAAGCTTTAACATAATGATGAAAGAACTGAGTATTTGCATCCCCTTCCTTGAGCCATTCCACTCTGGATTTCTACCTGAAAAAACTTTCTTATTTCACCCTAAGATCAGCAAAAACTTCCACACGATTTATTTCCTCAAAAGCAAGAATCACATTAAAAGGATCATCAAGAAGTTCATATTGTACTCTTTCCATCTTATCTCTAACTATCCTCACTCTTTCTAATATGTTACTAAACGTTTTTCTTGAGAACAGTTTCAATTGCTTCTTCACATTTCTTAATTTAGCCACGACCCTATACATAGGTGTACCTGTCACATCAAAATCCCATGCCTCCTGCACTAGCTTCATAAACATGGGTCCTCAGTCCAAAAATTGAAAATTTTGAACTGAGTTCTACTATAACTGAGTTATAGAAATCATCGAAAGATGGTCTGCTTGGACAAACACTCATGTAGAAACTGGTCATCAACCTCTGAATCCTCATCTCGTTTGGTTAATAAGTTTCTAAAAGAAGTCACAAAGTGTTGATGTACTAACCGCTGTTGTTGGATTACCTCACCGGAATCTGTTACAACATGAGTGATCCTTTTTCTATTCTCTCGAGCTTTAACATAATGATGAAAGAACTGAGTATTTGTATCCCCTTCCTTGGCCATTCCATTCTGATTTCTACCTCAAGAAACTTTCTTCTTTCACCCTAAGATCAGCAAAAACTTCCACACAGCTTATTTTCTCAAAAGTAAGAATCGCATTAAAAGGATCATCAAGAAGTTCAGATTGTACTCTTTCCATCTTATCTCTAGCTATCCTCATTTTCTCTGATATGTTACTTAACTTTCTTCTTGAGAACAGTTTCAATTGTTTCTTCACATTTCTTAATTTAGTCACGACCCTATACATAGGTGTACCTGTTACATCCAAGTCCCACACCTCCTGCACTAGCTTCATAAATATGGGGTCCTTAGTCCAAAAAATGAAACTTTTGAATTAAGTTCTTCTATAACTGAGTTATAGTAATCATCGAAAGATGGAGGCCATCTATCCGTACCATCCACCCTATTAGTTATGTCAAGGATGGGATTAAAATCTCCAAGAAAAATCCAAGGGTCCTGCTCGAAAATCCCAGTAGAAGAAAGAAAATCATCCCATAACCTCTTCCTATCAACAAAAGTGTGTTGACCATACATGAACGTTGCCACAAAAAGTTGCTGAGGTTCGCCGAAATATACCTTGATATGAATAGCTTGAGACGACTTGGTAATAAGAGTATAACTCACTAAGCTCGGGTCCCAATAAACCCAAATCCTGCGAGATGGGCTGCCATCATAATTATGGAGTATACACAATTTAGGAAACATCCTGTGAAAGAGACTAAGATGATCAGCAAACATAGTTTTAGTCTCCATAATATTCCTCTCTTTTATCAAGTTTCGAAGACTTACCTAATCGTCTTATATCCCAAATGCCAATATTTATAACAACACTATAGAAGGAGCACTAAAAAAGAGTGCTATTTATATCGCTTGGCCTTAGAGGCCCCAGTCTGCTGCTTATGAATGTGTGAGCTAGCTTTGGTTGAAATCCTCACATGAATGAGTATGCATAAAATCTGAGGATATTAAAGGATCAGATTACGTTGCTAGATCAGGGGATGGTTCATGAAGAGGTTCCTCACATGAATTACCTCCTTCGATACTAGAGGAAGCTTCCAAATCATCATGAGAAGATTCCACTGAAGTAACTACTAGATCCGGTATCCCTATTGCTGGCACCTTGCTCTTCAATGTTTCATTGTCAGGAACATGGCTAGGACTTTCAGTAGTTACAGCCCCAGACTTTCTTCTTCTGCTCTTAACTAACTGGAAACCATCTTCAATAACCTCCTCAGTAGAAACAACAGGGGCCATCCCAACAACCACATTTTTACCTTTGTCCTACTAAATTGGATGTCTGAGTTGATCTTGATTTGTATGGCCAAACACACAACATATAGAACACACCGATGGTTTCCACTGGTATTCCATTCTTATCCTATGGTTAGAGTTCTTCAGTTTCAGAACAAAATCATTGAGAAAAGGTTTTTTTGCATCAACCTCAGAGCATACCCAAGCATAGTTCAATCTCCCCATTCCCTCAGTCGTAGTATCTGCATACAATGGTTTCCCCACCGCACTAGCCACATAACTGAGACCTGAACACGACCACATAGCTAACGGATCATCATCCCAACATCAAGAATCTTCAATCTAGCTTCAACATTCAGAATCCTAAAATAAAATAATCCATTTTCATCAGTTAAGACCTCTGAAAGACCATATCACCCCCAATGCCTCTCAGTGCGTAATAGTGCGGCAAAGTTTGAAACAGTGCTAAGCAGTGCAAATCGCCAAAATCGCCCCTTATGAAAAGACCCTTGAAAAGGAAAACAGCCATGAAATGACCTTAAAAAACTCAAAAACACTTGAAAAGCCTAAAAACATCATAAACCAACCTCAGATAAATTTAATATGTAAGAATTTATCAAAAAAGCCTTGAAATGACCTTAAACCACTCAAAACAACATGAAGAGGGTAAAAAACCATTAAACAACTCTTTTTTTTCTTTTGGAAAAACCTTAAAATAAATGAAAAAGGCTTATGAATATCTAAAACAACCTCAAAATTATTGAAAACACAAGAAATTATGAAAAAAGACTTGAAATGATAATAAAAAACTCAAAAACATATGAAAATGCTATATACACCATAAAAATAGCTTAAATCTCTTCAATACACAAGAAACTATGAAAAGACGTGAAATGAGCTTAAAACACTAAAAAATAATTCAAAAGGGAAAAAACATGATAAAGAAACTAAAATCTCTTGAAAGCACACAAAAATGAATGAAAAGTGGTAAAACCACCACAAAAGAGCCTAAAATAACATGAAAACACAAGAAACAACTAAATTAGCCTTGAAATGATCTTAAAACAATAAAAAACATAAAAAGCTGAAAACATCATAAAAACAACTCAAATCTCTTCAAAACACATGAAACTATTAAAAGAGTATTGAAATGATCTTAAAATACTCAAAACATACGAAAAAGCTAAAAATACAATAAAACAACCTCATATAACTTGAAAACACAAGAACTATGATAAGAGCCTTGAAGTGACCCTAAAATGCTCAAAAACACAAGAAAATGCTGAAAATACCACAAACCAACTATAAAAGAAACTTGAAAACCTAAGAAACAACGAAAAAAGCATAGAAATTTGCTAAAAACACCATTAAAAAAAATCTTAAATCTCTTCAACACACACAAAACCAAATGAAAAAGTGTTAAGAAAAACAACAAAAACAGCATCATATAACTTAAACACACTAGTACCTATTAAAAGAACCTCAACTAACTTGAAATTGCAAGACTCTTCAAAAAGTACCTCGAAATGACCTTAAAATACTCAAAAATATTTGAAAATCCTAAAAACACCATATAACAACCATAAATAACTTGAACACGAGAGAAACTATGAAAAACTCTAATCTCGTGAAAGCACACAAAAACGAACAAAGTGTTAAAACATCATAAAACAGCCTCAAATTGCTTAACAACCTAAAAAACAAATGAAAAACGGTTTATGAACATCATAAAAGCCCACAAATAACTTGAAACCTCAAGAAACTATAAAAAAAGCCTTGAAACGACCTCAAAACACTCAAATCACATTAAAAGGCCATAAACAACATAAAACAATATTAAATAACTTGAAAATAGCCATGAATTGACTTTTAAAAACTCAAAAAGACTTGAAAAGGCTAAAAACATCATAAACCAACCTCAAATAACTTTAAAATGCAAGAATTTATCATAAGAGCCTTGAAATGACCTTAAAACACTCAAAACAACATGAAAAGGGTAAGAAAACCATTAATCAACTCAAATTTCTTAAAACCTTAAAATAAACGACAAAGGCTTTTGAACATCTAAAACAACTTGAAAAATCTTGGAAACGTAAAACTTATAAAAAGAGACTTGAAATAATCAAAAATTCATGAAAAGGCTAAATACAACATAGAAACAACTTAAATCTCTTCAAAACACATGAAACTATGAAAACACTCGTGAAATGAGCTCAAAACACTAAAAAATAATTCAAAAGGCAAAAAACATGATAAAACAATTAAAATTTCTTCAAAACACACAAAAACGAATGAAAAGTTATAAAAACACCATAAATTAGCCTCAAATAATTTGAAAATGCATGAAACTGCGAAAAGAGCCTTTAAATGACCTTAAAACATTGAAAAACACATGAAAAGTTCAAAAACACCATAAAACAACCTTAGACAATTTGAAAACGCTAGAAACTATAACAGAGCCTTGAAAAGAGCTTAAAACACTTGAAAAGGTTAAAAACAAGATAAAAACAACTCAAATCTCTTCAAAAAAAAAAACAAATGAAAAATACTAAAAACATCATAAAACAGCTTCGAATAGCTTGAAAATGCAAGAATCTATTCAAAAAGCCTTGAAATGACCTTGAAACACTCCAAACCACATGAAAAAGCCAAATGCACAATTAAAACAACACAAATAACTTTAAAATATAAGAAATTATGAAAAGACCTTAAAATGAGCTTGAAAAACGCAAAACACATAATAAAACCAACTCGAATCGTTTCAAAATACACACAAACGAATGAAAAGTGGTAAAAGAAAAACACTTTAAAATAGCCTCAAATAACATGCAAAAGCAAGAAACTTTGAAAAGAGCCTAGAAATGAGCTTAAAACACTAAAAAAAACTTGAAAGGGATGAAAACACCATAAAACAACCTCAAACAAATTGAAAACACAAGAAACTTTGAAAAGAGGTAGGAAATGAGCTTAAAACAATAAAAAAAAAAAACACTTGTAAAGGATGAAAACACCATAAAAACAATCTGAAAATGCAAGAAACTACGAAAAGATATTTAAATTACTGTAAAACACTCGAAAACACATGAAAAGTCTAAAAACATCATAAAACAACCTCAACTAACTTTAATACACACGAAAGTATGAAAAGAGCCTTGAAATGACCTTAAAACCTATATTTCACCTAAAAAGGCTAAAAACTCAAATCTCTTCAAAACACAAAAAAAATCGAATAAAAAGTGATAAAAACACCATGAAACAGCCTCAAATAGGTTGAAAATGCAAGAATCTATCAAAATACCTTGAAACACTCAAAATCACTTGAAAATGCTAAAACCACCATAAAAAAAACTCAGTTAACTTGGACACGCAACTATGAAAAGATCCTTGAAATGAGCTTAAAATACTTCAAAAAGCTAAAAGCATGATAAGAACAACTCTAATCTCTTCAAAACAAACAAAAACAAATGAAAAGTGATAAAAAAAAACACCATAAAATAGCCTCAAATAAGTTGATAACGTAACAATCTTTGAAAAGAGCCTTGAAATGAGGTTAACCACTCAAAAACACATGAAAAGGTTAAAAACACCATAAAACAACCTCATACGAATGAATCGTGGTAAAAACACCATAAAATAGCCTTAAATAACTTGAAAAAACATTAATATATCAAAACTGCATTAAATACCTTAAGCTCAGCCTGAAATAACTTGAAAATGCTAGAAACTATGAAAGGAGCATTGAAATGAGATCAAAACACTGAAAAACATTTGAAAAGGCTAAAAAAAAACTCATATAACATGAAAATGCAAGAAACTTAGAAAATGGCCTTGAAATGACATCAAGAAACTCAAGAACACTTGAAAAGGATAATAACACCATCAAAGCAACTCAAATCCCTTCAAAATGCACAAAACAAATGAAAAGTAATATAAAAAAAACCCATAAAGCAACCTCAAATAACTTGAAAATGCAAGAAAACACATGAAAAGTTAAAAAACACCATAAATCATACTCAAATAATTTAAAAATACAAGAAACGTTGAAAAGAGCCTTGAAATGACCTTAAAACACTCAAAAATACATAAAAAGGCTGAAAACACTACAAAACAAAATCCAATCGTTTAAATATGCTTAAAATACTCAAAAACACTTGAAAGGGATGAAAACACCATAAAACAACATCAAATAACTTGAAAATGCAAGAAACTTTGAAAAAAGCCTTTGTTATAAGCTGAAAACACTAAAAAACACTTGAAAAGGATAAAAATTACATAAAACAACGTCAAACAACTTGAAAACGCAAAACAAAACTACAAAAAGAGCTTTAAATGGTGTTAAAACCCACAAAAACACATGAAAAGGCCTAAGAAACCATAAAACAAACGAAAATAACTTCAATACGAAAGAAGCTATGAAAACACTCAAATAAATTGAAAATGCAAGAAACAATGAAAAAACCTTGAAATGACCATAAAACACTAAAACATACTTGAAAAGGTTTTAAAAACCCATAAAAACAACTCTAATCTCTTCATAAAACACAAAAAAGAATGATAAGTGGCAAAAACACTGTGTTTTTTGGTGTTATAATGTCATTTTAAAAGCTATTTTTGTTGTATCTTGTGTTTTCGAGTTATTTGAGTTGGTTTTATACTTTTTTCCTAGCATTTTCATGTGTTTTTTAGTGTTTTAAGTTCATTTCATGGCTCTTTTGATCGATTCTTGTTTTTTTCAAGTTATTTGAGGTTGTTATTATTTTTTTAACACTTTTCATTCGTTTTTGTGTGTCTTCAAGTTATTTCAAAATTTTATTGTGTTTTCAGCCTTGCAAGTATTTATTAGTGTTTTAAGAACATTTCAAGGCTATTTTCTTTGTTTCTTGTGTTTTCAAGTTATTTGAGGTTATTATACGGTGTTTTTAGCCCTTTTCATCTTTTTTTAGTGTTTTAAGGTCATTTCAAATCTCTTTTTCATTATTTGTTGTGTTTAAAAGTAATTTAAGGTTGTTTTATTGTGTTTTTACCACTTTTCATTCGTTTTTGTGTGTTTTGAAGAGATTTGAGTTGCATTTATGGTGTTTTTATCTTTTGAAAGTGTTTTAAGATCATTTGAATGCTCTTTTGATAGATTCTTGCATTTTCTAATTAGTTAAGTCCTTTGTATGGTGTTTTCAGATTTTTCATGTGTTTTTAACGGTTTCAAGATCACTTCAAGGTGCTTTTGTTAGATTCTTGTGTTTTCAAGTTACTTGAGGTCATTTTATGATGCTTTTGGTCTTTACTTGTGTTTTTGAGTGTTTTCAAGTCATTTCAAGGCTCTTTTGTTGTGTTGTTATGTTTTTCATGTGTTTTTAACTGTTTTAAGGTCATTTCAGGCTCTTTTCATAGATTCTTGTGTTTTCAAGTTCTTTGAGGTTATTTCATGGTGTCTTTGGCCTTTTCATGTGTTTATGAGTGTTTTAAAGTAATTTCAAGACTCTTTTCGTAGTTTCTTCCGTTATCAAGTTATTTTAGTTTGTTTTGTGGTGTTTTTTATCTTTTCATGTGTTTTTATATTTTTTTAAGGTCATTTCAAGGCTGTTTTCATTGTTTCTTTTCTTTTCAAGTTTTTAGCCAATTAGTGTAATTTTGAATATTTTAAGCTCATTTCAAGGCTGCTTTTATAGTTTCTAGTATTTACAAGTTTTTTGAGGTTGTTTTCTGGTTTTTTTTAGTACTTCCATATTGTTTTGAGAGTTTTAAGGTCATTTCAAGGGTGTTTTGATAGATTCTTGCTTTTTCTTTAGTTGAGGTTCTTTTACGTTGTTTTTACTACTTTTCCAATGTTTTTGTCTATGTTGAAGGGATTTGAGTTGTTTTTATGGTGTTTTAATCCTTTAAACATGTGTTTGAGTGTTTTAATATCATTTCAAGTCTCTTATTATAGTTTCTTGAATTTTCAAGTTATTTGAATTGGTTAATGATGTTTTTAGCCATTTAGTGAAGTTTTCAATGTTTTAAGCTCAATTAAAGGCTCTTTTCATTGACTATTGTGTTTTCAAGTTATTTGAGGTTTTTTTCTGATGTTTTGAGCATGTTCATAATGTTTTTAATGTTTTAAGATCATTTCAAGGCTATTTTGATAGATTCTTGCGTTTTCAATTTAGTTGAGGTTCTTATATGTTCTTTTTACTATTTTTTATATGTTTTTGTATATGTTGAAGAGATGTGAGTTGTTTTTATGGTGTTTTAAATCCTTATTGTAGTTTCTTGTATTTTAAAGTTATTTGAGGTTGTTTTGGGGTGTTTTTAGCCATTTAGTGTAGTTTTGAGTGTTTTAAGCTCATTTCAACGCTTTTTTCATAGTTATTTGTATTTTCAAGTTATTTGAGATTATTTTCTGATGTTTTGAGCACTTTCATATTATTTTGAGTGTTTTAAGGTCGTTTCAAGGCTGTTTTAGAATCTTGTATCTTCAATTTAGTGGATGTTCTTTTACAGTATTTTTACTACTTTTCATACGTTTTTGTGTAGGTTGAAGATATTTGAGTTGTTTTTATGGTGTTTAAATACTTTACATATGTTTTTGAGTTTTTTAATGTCATTTCAAGGCTCTTGTTGTAGTTTCTTGTATTTTCAAGTTATTTGAGGTTGTTTTTGGGTGTTTTTAGCCATTTAGTGTGGTTTTGAGTGTTTTAAGCACATTTCAAGACACTTCTCATAGTTTCTTACGTTTCCAAGTTATTTAAGGTTGTTTTGTGGTATTTTTAGCATTCTCATGTCTTTTTGAGTGTTTTGAACTCATTTCAAGGCTCTTTTCATGGTTTCTTGGGGTTTCAAGTTATTTGAGGTTGTTATGGAGTGTTTATAGCCTTTTTCATATGGTTTTCAGTGTTTTAAGATCATTTCATGGCTCTTTTGATATATTCGTGCGTTTTCAACATAGTTGAGGTTGTTTTATGGTATTTTTACCACAATTCATTCGTATTGTTGGTTTTGTAGAGATTTGAATTGTTTTTATGGTGTTTTTTCAGTGTTTTTCGTGTTTCCAAGTTAGTTACATTTTTTTGTGTGGTATTTTTTTTTGCCTTTTTTTGTGTTTTTGTGTGTTTTAAAGTTATTTCATTGCTGTTTTCAAGTTATTTGAGGTTGTTGTATGATGGTGTTTATACCTTTTTCATGTGTTTTTGAGTGTTTTAAGGTCATTCCAAGGCTTTTTTCATTGTTTCTTACGTTTTCAAGTTATTTGAGGTCATTTTATGGTGTTTTTAGCCTTTTTCATGTGTTTTTGAGTGTTTTGAAGTTATTTTCATGTCTCTTTTCGTAGTTTCTTTCATTTTAAAGTTATTTGAGGTTGTTTTCTGGTGGTTTGAGCACATTCATATTGTTTTGAGTGTTTTAAGGTCATTTCAAGGTTGTTTTGATGTATTCTTGCATTTTCAATTTAGTTGAGGTTCTTTTACACTGTTTTAACTACTTTTCATTTATTTTTTTTGTATGTTGAAGAGATTTGAGTTCTTTTTATTGTGTTTAAATCCTTTACATGTATTTTTGAGTGTTTTAATATCATTTAAAGGCTTTTGTTTTTGTAGTTTCTTGCATTTTTTAAATATTTGAAGTTGTTTTGGGGTGTTATTAGTCTATTAGTGCAGTTATGAGTGTTTTAACCTCATTTCAAGGCTCTTTTATAAGTTTCTTGCATTTTTAAGTTTATTGAGGTTGTTTTCTTATGTTTTGAGCACTTTCATATTGTTTTGAGTGGTTTAAGGTCATTTCAAGGCTGTTTTGATAGATTCTTGTGTTTTTAATTTAGTTGAGGTTTTTTTACCTTGTTTTTACTACTTTTCATAAGTTTTTGTATAAGTGAAGAGATTTGTGTTGTTTTTCTGGTGTTTAAATCCATTAAATATGTGTTTGAGTGTTTTAATGTCATTTCAAGGCTCTTTTTGTAGTTTCTTGAATTTTCAAGTTATTTGAGGTTTTGTAGGGGTGTTTTTAGCCATTTAGTGCAGTATTGAGTGTTTTTAACTCATTTCAAGGCTCTTTTGATAGGTCATTTTATGGTGTTTTTAGCGTTTTCATGTGTTTTTAGCGTTTTCATAGTTTTGTAGTCTCTTTTGAGCACTTTTATATTGTTTTGAGTGTTTTAGGGTCATTTCAAAGCTGTTTTGATAGATTCTTGTGTTTTCAATTTAGTTGAGGTTCTTTTACACTATTATTACTACTTTTCATACGTTTTTTGTGTATGTTGAAGAGATTTGAATTGTTTTTATGGTGCTTAAATCCTTTACATGTGTTTTTTACTGTTTTAATGTCATTTCAAGGCTCTTTTTGTAGTTTCTTGCTTTTTTTCAAGGTATTTGAGATTGTTTTGGGGTGTTTTTAGACTATTAGGGTAGTTTTAATTGTTTTAACCTCATTTCAGTGCTCTTTTCATAGGGTCTTGTGTTTTCAAGTTAGTTGAAGTTTGTCTTGTAGTTTTTTTAGTTTTTAGTGTGGTTTCTAGTGTTTTAATTTCATTTTGAGGCTCTTTTGATATATTCTTGTGTTTTAAAGTTATTTGAAACTGTTTTATGATATTTTTACTAAAATTCGTTTTTTTCTGTTTGTTTCAATGAGATTTGGGTTGATTTTATGTTTTTTTTCTAACTGTTTTAAGTGTTTTCAGCTCGTTTCACGAGTCTTTTTTATAGTTTCTTACGTTTTCAAGTAATTTGAGTTGTATTTATGGTGTTTTTAGCTTTTTCAAAATGTTTTTGACTGTTTTAAGCATATTCAAGGCTCTTTTCATAGTTTCAAGTGTTTTCAACTTATTTGAGGTCGTTTTATTGTGGTTTTTGTCTTTTCATGTGCCTTTGAATGTTTTAAGACCATTTCAAGGCTGTTTCCATTGTTTCTATGTTTTGAAGTAATTTGAGTTGTTTTATGGTGTTTTTAGCCTTTTCATGTGTTCGGAGTGTTTTGAGTTCATTTCATAGCACTTTTGATCAATTCTTGCATTTTTCAAGTTATTTGAGATTGTTTTGTGATGTATTTATGGTGTTTTTTGACCTTTGATGTGGTTTTGAGTGTTTTAATGTCATTTTCAGGCTTTTTTTAGTATGTTTTATGTTGTTTTCATCACTTTTTATTCGTTTTTATATGTTTTGATGAGATTGGAGTTGCTTTTATGGTGCTTTTGAGTATTTCAAGCTCGTTTCAAGGGGTTTTATATAGTTCCTTGCATTATCAAGTTATTTGAGGTTGTTTTATGATGTTTTTAACCTTTCTAAGTGTTTTTTTGTATGTGTTTTAAACTCATTCCAAGGCTCTTTTCGCAGTTTCTAGGGTTTTCAAGTTATTTAAGGTTGTTTTATGGTATTTTTAGCCTTTTCATTTGTTTTTGAGTGTTTTAAGGTCATTTCATGGCTCTTTTGATCTATTCTTGTATTTTCAAGTTATTTGAGGTTGTTTTATTATGTTGTAACCATTTTTATTTCGTTTTTGTCTCTTTTGAAGAGAGTTGAGGTTTTTATTATGTTTTTAGCATTTTTCAAATGTTTTTAAGTGTTTTAAAATCATTTCTTGGCTCCTTTTTTAAATGTTTCTTACATTTTCAAATTATTTGAGGACGTTTATGTTGTTTTTACCATTTTTTATTCAATTTTGTGTGTTTGGAAGACATTTGAGTTGTTTTTATTGTGCTTTTTTCCATTTTAAGTGTTTTAGAGTGTTTAAAACAAATTTCAAGGTTATTTTGATAGATTCTTGCGTTTTCAAGTTAACAAGGCTTTTTTTATGAAGCGTTTATGGTGTTTTTAATTTTTTTCATGTGTTATTAATTGTTTTAAGGTCATTTCAAGGCTCTTTTGATATATTCCTGCATTTTCAAGTTAAAACACTCCAAAGCATTTGCAAAGAGTAAAGGGTAAAGCATCATAAAAGCAACTCAAATCTCTTCAAAACACAAAAAAATGAATAAAAAATGATAAAAGCATCTTAAAACATCCTCAAATAAGCTGAAAACACAAGAATCAATCAAAAGAGACTTGAAATGACCTTAAAACACTTAAACCACATGAAAAGGTAAAAAACACCATAAAACCTCAAATATTTTGAAAACGCAAAAAACTACGAAAAATGCTTTGAAGTTAAAACATTCGAAAACATATGAAAAGACTATAAACACCAAATAACAACCTCAAACTATCTCAAAATGCTAGAAACTATGAAAAGAGTTTTGAAATGACCTTAAACACTCAAAAACACATTAAAAGGATAAAAACACAATAAAAAGAACTCAAATATTTTCAAAATACAAACAAAAAACGAATGAAAATTGGTAAAAACACCGTAAAGCAGTCTAAACTAAATTGAAAATGCAGGAATCTACCAAAAGTGCCTGGAAATGACATTAAAACTCTAAAAAATCACTTTAAGAGGATAAAAAGAGCATAAAGACAACTCGAATCTTTTAAAAACACACAAAAATGAAGGAAAAGTGATAAAAACAAAATAAGATGACCTCAAACAACTAAAAAAGACCATTGAAATGAGTTTAAAACACTAAAAAAGATCTCAAAAGAACAAAAAAAAAACCAAAAAAAAACCATAACAACAACTCAACTATAAAACCAACAAAATTTAATGAAAAGTGGCAAAAACAAAATAAAACGACCTCAAATAACTTGATAACGCAAGAATCTATCAAAATAGTCTTAAAATGACCTTAAAATACTCTAAAGCACATGAAAAAACTAAAATCACCACAAAGCAATATCAAATAACTTTAAAAAGTTAGAAACTATGAAAAGAATCTTGAAATAAGTTTAAAAAAGTTAAAACCACATGAAAAGTCTAAAAACACCACAAAAGAAACTCAAATAACTTGAAAATACGAAAAAGGTCCTGAAATGACTTTAAAACAATCTAAAACACATGTAAAGACTTAAACCACCATAAGAACAACTCATATCTCTTCAACACACACAAAACTGAAAGAATTGTGGTGAAAACATCGTAAAACAAATCTCAACTAACTTGAAAAATTTCAAAAGACTAAAAACACTGTAAAAATAACTCAAAACTCTTCAAGACACACAAAAACGATATGAAAAGACTAAAAACACCACACAAAAACCTCAATAACTTGAAAACACAAGAAATAATAAAAAAAGCATTAAAATAACTTTCAAACATTAACAAACACATGAAAATGTCAAAAACACCATAAAATTATCTTAAATAATTGAATACGCAAGAGTCTATAAAAAGAGTCTTAAATGACATTAAAACACTTAAAACACATTAAAATGCTAAAAACACCATAAAACAGTTTTTAATAACTTGAAAATGCAAGGTCTATCAAAAGAGCCTTGAAAAGAGGTTAAAACACTCTAAAAGCTAAAAACGCCATAAAAACAAATAAAATCTATTCAAAACACACAAAAATGATTAAAACACCATAAAAAAACATAAAATGACTTGAAGACACAAGAATATTTCAAAAAAGTCTTTAAATGACCTTAAAACACTCAAAATCATATGAAACGGCTAGAAACACTATAGAAGCAACTCAAGTCACTTTAAAACACACAAAAACCAATAAAACGTTGTAAAAACACCCTCAAAAAATCTCAAAAAACTAGAAAAAACCCAAAGAAACAACAAAAAGAGCCTTGAAATGTACTTAAAACACTAAAAAAAACATATGTAAAGGCTAAAAACACCATATAAAACCTCAAATAATTTGAAAATATAAGAAACAATTAAAACAGCCATGAAATGATCATAAAACACTCAAAAACACGTGAAAAGGTTTAAAACATCATAAAAACCTAAAATACCTTGAAAGCAGACAAAAAAAAAGGAAAAATGGTAAAACCACCATAAAAACAATCTCAACTAACTTGGAAATGTAAGAATCGATCAAAAAAGCAATGAAATAAACTTAAAACAATTAAAAACATATGAAAAAGCTAACAACACACACAAAAAAATAAAACAACTCAAATAACTGGAAAACCCAAGAAAATAATGAAAACAGCTTTGAAATGATGTTAAAACACTCAAAAGCAAATGAAAAGGAGAAAAACAACATAAAACAACCTCGAATAACTTGAAAAAAATAGAAACTATGAAATAAACCTTGAAAACAATTTAAAAAACTAAAAGAGCCTTGAAATGAGCTTAAAATAGTCAAAAATACTTGAAAAAACTAAAAACACCATAAAAATAACTCAAATAATTTAAAAATACAATAAACTATGAAAACACCCTTGAAATGAGCTTAAAACAATTAAAAACACTTGAAAAAGCTAAAAAAAAACCATTGAAACAACTCAAAACTCTTTAGAACACACATAAACGAATGAAAAGTGAAAAAAACACCTTAAAACAACATCAAATAACTTGAAAACGCAAGAATATATCAAAAGACTCTTGAAATGACCATAAAACTCTCAAAATCACATTAAAAATGCTAAAAACACAACAAAAAAACCTCAAATAACTTGAAAAAGCAAGAAACTATTAAAAGAGCCTTGAAATGAATTTAAAACACTCAAAACTACATGGAAAGGCTAAAAACATTGCGAAACAAATCAAGAAACTACAAAAGGAGCCTTCAAATGACATTAAAAGACTCAAACACAAAAACACATTAAAAAAAACTCAAATCTTATCAATACAAACAAAAACAGTTGAAAAGTAGTACAAACGCCCTAAAAGAACCTCAACTAAATTGAAAATGCAAGGATCAATCAAAATAGCTTTGAAATGATCTTAAAACATTCAAAACCATATGAAAGGGCTGAAAATAGCTAAAAACAACCTCAAATAAATTGAAAATAAAAGGAAAAACGAAAAGAGCTTAATAATAACTTTAAAACTATCAAAAACACATGAAAAGGAAAACAAAATCATAAAATAACCTCAAATAACTTGAAAACACAAAAATCTCTCAAAAGAGCCTTGAAATGACCTTAAATAACTTAAAAACACCTGAAAAGTAAAAAACAAACACCATAAAATAGGATTAATTAACTTGAAAACACAAGAATATATCAAAAGAGCATTAAAATAAAGTTAAAACAACCTCAACTAACCAGAAAACATAAGATTCTATCAAAACAACTTTGAAATGACCTTAAAACACTCGAAACCATATGAAAAGGTAAAAAACACCACAAAAAATCTCAAATAACTTGAAAACGCAAGAATCTATCAAAAGAGCATTGAAATATGCTTAAAACACTCTAACACACATGAAAAGGTTATAAACACCATAAAAACAACCTCAAATCACTTGTAAATGCAAGAAACAACAAAAACAGCATTGAAATGATCTTAAAACACTAAAAAACACATGAAAAGGCGAAAAACACCATATAACAATCTCAAATATCTTGAAAATGCAAGAAACTATAAAACGAGCTTTGAAATACTCAAAAACACATGAAAAGGCTATAAACATCATATAACAACCTCAAATAACCTAAAAATGCAAGAATCGATCAAAAGAGCCATGAAATGAACTTAAAACAGTCAAAAACACATGAAGAGGCTGAAAACAACATAAACACGACTCAAATAACTTTAAAATGCAAGAAACAACGATAACAACCATGAAATGATCTTAGAACACTCAGAAACATAAGAAAATGATAAAAACACAATTGAAACCTCAAATCTCTTCAAAACACACAAAAACGAATGAAAAGTGATAACAACACTATAAAACTTATTAAAATAACTTGAAAATTCAAGAATTGATCAAAAGAGCCATGAAATGAACCTAAAACACTCCAAAACACATGAAATTGCTAAAAACACCACAAAAACAACTCAAATAACTTGAAAACGCAAGAAACTAAAAAACGACCCTTGAAAGAGAGTAATCGGCAATCCTGAATCTGGGAAAGATCGAACTGTTATAGGCTGGTAACTTCTTTTTCTTGAAACTGAAATGGGAAATCGAGAATCTCAAAGGAATTTGCCACAATTGACACGTCCGACTTGGTCTTCTTGCATCCTTAGTGAAGCATAAAACGCTCAAAAACACTTCAAAAGGCTAAAACCGTCGTAAAAACAACTCAAATCTCTTCAATATACATAAAAATGAATATAAACTCGTAAAAACACCATAAAACAACCTCAATAACTTGAAAATACAAGAAACTATAAAAATAGCCTTGAAACAACTTTAAAACACACAAAAACACATGTAAAGGCTTTAAACATCATAAAAACAACTCAAATCTCTTCAACGTATACAAATACGAATGAAATATAGTAAAAACACCGTAAAAGAATCTCAACTGAATTGAAAATGCAAGAATCTATCAAAACAGCCTTGAAATGACCTTAAAACACTCGAAACAATATGGAAGAGCTAAATAAAAACATGACAAAATAACCTCAAATAACTTGAAAATGCAAGAAACTACAAAAAAGTCATTGAAATGACTTTAAAACACTAAAACACATATGAAAAGGCCAAAAACACCATAAAATGACCTCAAATATCTTGCAAAACACAAGAATATATCACAAGAGCCCTGAAATGACCTTAAAACACTTAAAAATCTGTTTGGTTTAGAGTGTTAACCAGCCCTGAAATCGGTTTTGGTGTTTGATTTCAGTTTTGAACCATGTTATGAATGCTATGTTTTTTTTTTATCTGATTTATAGTGTAAAGCTATATGTATTTTCCTCCCTCCCAATCGGTGTTTGGTTTCTCTCTTTTATAAATGAAGTTTAGTACCAAAATATGGCAAATCTGAGAAAGTATGCGCATGATTTGGTGGAAACTGAATCTGGATTGATTTGGGCTACTTTTCATGTTTTGGCTTGATTTGGTGTGCCGATTTGCTAGACTGATTTGGCGTGATTCCTCATTTGTTGACTGTGCACGATTCTCTTCAGCATTTGCTGGACTACACGTGCGTTGGTGGCTGAATGGAGTTTGATTGGCGGCTGGCGTGATTGGCGTCTGGTGTGATTGTCGACGAGCTTCTAGAAGGGAGATAGTGCCATGTTGGGCCTCCAGTCCATTTTGGGTTGGGCCTTTATCTTAATTTGGGCCTCTTAATAGTGTGGGCTGCTGGATTGGTTGTTGTGTTGGGCTGCTTGATTGGGCTACTACACTGTTCCAAATGGGCTTGGATGTTTTGTGACTCAACTTTGTCAACAATTTGATCCTGAGATGTAAAAATAACCATGTTCAATATATTTTTCATCACATGCTAAGTAAAAGACGGTTAAATTTATGCAAAAATGATCCCGATCAACTGCATTGATTTGCGATGAATTCTGTCGCTAATTTGCGACCAAATGGTGTCTTTCCATCACAAATATGGTATTCAGGGAAAAAAAGCTAAATTCTAGCCTCGCTTGCAATGTACAGAACCATACACTCCGGGAACATTTTTTGGAGTGTCAAACCAACATAGGACACCAACCATACATGCAAATTACATGAAAGCCCTAAACAAGTTACATGATACTATTGTCAAATAAGTTACATGATACTATTGTCTAAATAAACCAAAACATCCAATAAAAAGCCCTAAACAAGAAAGCCTAAAACACACAACTCTACTGGTCGATTGGTAGGTATAGGCATCTCCTCGTTGATATACACATCCTCCAACTCTTACTCAAGTCCGATCTCTTGAAAATCACCCCAGCCTCTCCTATGGCATCGTCTTATAGGGGGTGAATCATCAGTCTCTTGCCTATATTTATTGTTTAAGATTATTTATTGAACAGTTAAGTAATTTGCATGTATTTGACATCTACAAGATGAGCAAAAAATCAAAGAATGGGAATAGAACTTATGAAAGTTACATAAAGCCCTCTATGAATGATTAGTATCTCCCCTACCCCTCCTAGAATCTTGTCGTGACATCTACAAGTGAAAAATAAAATAGATAAAAACTTATAATTAGCAGGAGGAACATAAAATGAAACACTTATATAGAAAGGATAGGGATTGTCAAATATATTTATTTTTACTATATATCTAAAAGTTATATGTGTTGGTCTGTACTCTAATCATTTTAATCGTCATCCTCATCCTCATCCTCATTGTCATCGTCATTGTCATCGTTATCCTCATCCTCTTCCATGTTCTCGTCATCCTTATCCTCTTCCTCGGGCCCCTCATCCTTATTCTCTTCTTCTTCCTCGTCATCTTCAATGTTCTCTTCCTCGTGGTCATCTTCTAGGTCAATGGGAGCTTCATCTTGGTGAGACACCTGTATGAGAAGTGTCTTTCTGAAAACCTTCATCTTCAATGGGAGTATCAATCATTCCTCGTATCTTTATCCTAAACACCACCCACCAATGATCTCGAGTCTTGGTAAGCCTAGGATACGGAGCGTAGCATACTTGAATAGCTTGATTTGCCAATATGAAAGGATCATAGCACCTTCGATACTTCTTCGTCCCATCAATCTCAACTAGCTTGTATTTGTTGTGTGCATTGAGACCTCTGACAGAGTCAAACCAATCACACTTGAAAAGAATCGTTTCATACGAGCGTTCGATCCCCATGTATTGCAACTCCATGATCTCTCTATAAATCCCATAATAATCTATTTTGTGGCCTTTAACACAAACTCCATAGTTTATAGTGGCTTTCCTTGAGCCATAGTCTAGTGTGTCAAACTAAAATCCGTTGGTGTAGTATTGCGAATACTTTTACACTTGAACAATTGGTTGTGTGCTGAGGCTATGAACCAAGTCATCAACAGGATTTTTTAAGACATGTATTCGAAAGGAATGGAGATGAAGAGAATTTCAATTGTATCAATTTAGTGCACTTCAAAACTCATTCTACTTACAAAGTTTTGAAGCCACAAAGGCCAAAGATCTCCAAATTTTCTCCAAACTTCTTTGATGGATCTTAAATGCCGCGTTCATAACATTTCTTACTCAAATAATCTATAATTTACAACGCTTGATATATTAGATTCTAGGAACTAAATTATTGAGTAAAATTCATGTTGGTTTCCATACCTTTCAAAAGGAGCAATTTTCTTATAATTTCATAGAACAAATATATGAGTGTATTTTAGATCTTGCTCAGATAACGTATCCTTTCTCCCCTTCCTCATGGCATATCCCCTGGTGGAGTCTTCATCCATAACCCCGATTGAAGGTTATACGGAGTCAATATCATAGGCCAGCAAGAGTACTCAGCTCTAGACTTTCAGAAAGGAGCAAACCCATCGATGCATTGCCCCAAACAAGCGTTCTTAGGTTGAGCTAAGAAATAAGGAAACTCCTTATCCAAATGTTTCAGGCTTCACTGTCTGAGGGATGTGACATCACGTCCTCAAAGCTTCGGTTATTGGCTTGCCAAGACATCACCTCGGTTGTGCTCTTGGTAAGGGGAAAGTATCGTAGAACCTTTTGAGCAACAAGTGTCTTACCCCGAAGTTTGTCCTTGTACCTTCGTACCTCACAGTTGGAACACATCTCCAAATTCTTTGCATCCTTCCAGAACAGCATGCAACCATTAAACGATATGTCTATCTTCATAACAAGAAGACGGATGCCTCTCATAAAAACACACAAAAACAAGTGAAAAGTAGTATAAAAAAAACTCCATAAAACAGCCTACCATTAAACGCAAAAAAAAAAAAAAAAAAAAAATCCAAATCTCTTTAAAACACGCAAAAACGAAGAAAAAGGCTAAAAACCCATAAAAATAAATCAAATCACTTCAAAATGGATATAACTATTAAAATAATCTTGAAATGATTTTAAAACGCTCAAAAACACATGAAAATGCTTAAAATGCAAAAAAATCCCACCTTAAATAACTTGAAAATGCAAGAAACTACTAAAAGAGCCTAGAAATGACTTTAAAACAATAAACAAATGCAAGAAATTGGTTTAAAACACCATAAAAACACTTCTAATCTCTTCAACACACCCAAAAACGAATGAAAAGGGCTTAGAAAAAGGACATAAAACAACATCAAATAACTTAAAAACACAACAATCTATGAAAACAGCTTCCACTAACTTGAAAATACAGAAGTCTACAAAAAGAGCCTTGTAATGACCTAAAAACACTCAAAGTAACGTGAAAATGTTAAAAACACCATAAAACAACTTCAAATAACTTGAAAACGCAAGAAAAACAACGAAAATAGCATTCAAATGACCTTAAAACACTCAAAAACATTTGGAAAAACAAAAAAGACCATATAACAACCTCAAATAATTTGAAAACATAAGAAACTACGAAAAACACAAATTTCTTCAAAACACATATAAACGAATGAAAAGAGATAAAAACACCATAAAATAGCCTCAAATTTCTTGAAAACCTCAAACATAAATGAAAAAGGCTTATGAACATCATAAAAAAACCTCAAATAACTTGAAAATACAAGAAAGTATCAACAGAGCCTTAAAATGATCTTAAGACACTCAAAAGCACATGAAAAGGCTAAAAACAACATAATTCAACCTTAAATAACTTGAAAAACATAAGAAACAGCAAAAAACAAATCCATGAAATGACCTTAAAACACTCAAAAACACTTTTAAAAGCTAAAAGCAACATAAAAGAACCTCAAATAACTTGAAAATGTAAGAATCTACAAAGAACCATGAAATGACCTAAAAACACTCAAAACAACGTGAAAGGGCTAAAAAAACCATTAAAACAACCTCAAAATAAATGAAAAAGGTTTATAAACATGAAGAACAACCTCAAATCTCTTGAAAACACAACAAACTATTAAAAGAGACTTGAAATGATCCTAAAATACTTGGAAACACATGAAAAGCCAAAAACACCATCAAAACAACTCATATCTTTTCAAAACATAAGAAACTATGAAAATACATTTGAAATGAGCTTAACACACTAAAAAACAATTCAAAAGGAAAAAAACATGATAAAAAAAAAGTAAAATCTCTTCAAAATAAACAAAAACGATTGAAAAGTGGAAAAAAACAACAAAAAATAGCCTCAAATGACTTGAAAATGCAAGAAACTACGAAAACAACCTTGAAATGAGCTTAAAACACTCAAAAGCACATGAAAAAAAATAAAAAACCATGAAACAACCTTCGACACTTCGAAAACGCCAGAAAATACAAAAAGAGCATTACGATGACCTTAAAACATCTAAAAATACATGAAAAGATTAAAAATATCATATAACAACCTTAAAAACTTGAAAACGCAAAAAAGTTTTGAAAAGAGCCTTGGAATGAGTTTAGAACACTCATAAAAATATTCAAAAAACTAGAAACACAATAAAACCAACTCAAATATCTTTAAAACACACAAAAACAAATGAAAAATGCTAAATACACTATAAAACACCCTCAAATTACCTCGAGCACAAGAAACAACGAAAATAGCCTTTAGATGACCTTAAAACAATAAAAAAAAACACTTGAAAAAGCTAAAAACATCGAAAACAAACAACTCAAATCTTTTCAAAACAAGCAAAAAAGATTGAGAAGGCTAAAAACACCATAAAAACAACTTAAATCTCTTCAAAACACATGAAACAATAAAAAGAGCATTGAAATGACCTTAAAATAATCAAAAACACAAGAAAAGACTAAAAACACCATAAAACAACCTCAAATAACTTGAATATATTAGAAATAATGAAAATAGCCTTGAAATGACCTTAAAACAATCAAAAACACGCAAAAATGCTAAAACAATTAAAAACAAACAACTCAAATCTCATCAAAACACGCAAAAACGAATGAAAAGGCTAAAAACAACTCAAATCTCTTCCAAACATATGAAACTATTAAAAGAGCCTTGAAATGACCTTATAACACTCAAAAACACATCAAAAAGCTAAAAAAACACTATGAAACAACCTTATACAACTTGAAAAAGCAAGAAACTATAATTAGAGCCTTGTAATGACCATAAAACGAGCCAAAACAACTCAGATAACTTGAAAAATAACATAAAACATCCTGAAATAACTTGAAAACGTAAGAAACTTTGAAAAAAGACTTGAGATGGGCTTAAAACACATGAAAAGGCTTAAAATAAAACCTTGAAATGACCATAAAACGCTAAACAAACACATGAAAATGCTTACAAAATCAAAACCAACCTCAAATAACTTGAAAACCCAAGAAAGTAGAGAAAGAGCGTGAAAATCACTTTAAAACACTAAAAAATGCATGAAATTTGCTAAAACCACCATAAAAACAACTTAAAGTTTTTCAACACACACAAAACCAAATGAAAAAAAAGGTAAGAAAACAACGAAAACACTTGTAATGACCAAAAACACTCAAAATAACATGAAAATGTTAAAAACACCATAAAACCACTTCAACTAACTTGAAAACACAAGAAACAACGAAAACAGCCTTGAAAGGAACTTAAAACACTAAAACAAAAACATTTGAAAAAGATAAAAACTCCATACAACAACCTCAAATAACTTGAAAAGGCAAAAAACTATGAAAAACTCAAATCTCTTCAAAACTCATAAAAACGAATGAAAATGGGTAAAAACACCATAAAACAACATCGAATAAGTTAAAAACGCAAGAAGTTTTCAAAATAGTCTTCAAATGATCTTAAAACACTCAGAAACACTTAAGAGGTCTTTAAAAGCAATAAAAAAACACTTCAAAATATCTTAAAAACCTTAAAAACAAATGGAAAAGGCTTATGAACATAATAAAACCACCTCAAATAACTTGAAAATGCAAGAAACTATCGAAAGAGCTTTAAAATGACCTTAAAACACTCAAAAGCATATGAAAAGGCTAAATACAACCTAAACCAGCCTTAAATCTTTTCAAAATGAAAGTAACTATCAAAAGAGCCTTGAAATGACCTTAAAACACTCTAAACCACCATAAAAACAACTCAAATAACTTAAAAACGGAAGTAACTACAAAAAGAGCCTTGAAATGACCTTAAAACACTCAAAAAAGCATGAAAAGGCTAGAAACAAAGAAAACAACCTAAATCTCTTAAAAATGTACAAAAACGATTAAAAATTGGTAGAAATGTCATAATAAAGCCTCAAAAAGCTTAAAACTAAAGAATATATGAAAAGAGACTTGAAATGACTTTAAAACACTCAAAAACATATGAAAAAGTGAAAAATAAGATTAAAAAAACTCAAATCAGTTAAAAAAACGAATGAAACATGGTAAAGCCACCATATAAGAGCCCAAAATAGCATGAAAACGCAATAATCCATCAGAAGAGCCTTTAAATGACCTGCAAACACTCAAAATCATTTGAAAAGGCAAAAAACACAATAAAAACAAACTCAGATAACTTGAAAAACAACACAAAACACCCTCAAATAACTTCAAAATGCAAGAAACACTCAAAAGCACTTGAAAAGGCAAAAAACAACTCTAATCAGCCTCGAACAGGTTGAAAAAGAAAGAAACTTTCAAAAGCACATAAATGAGCTTCAGAGACTCAAAAACATATGAAAAAGCTAAAACACCATAAAACAACTGTAGACATCTTGAAAATGCAAGAGAATACAAAAAGAACCTTAAAATGACCTAAAAACACTCAAAACACATGAAAAAAGCCAAAAAAAACATAAACAACCTCGAATAACTTGAAAACGTAAAAAAGTACGAAAAGAGGCTTGAAAATGAGTTAAAAACTAATGAAAAAAGATAAAAACACCATGAAACACCCTCAAAGAGCTCGAAAATGCAAGAATCTATCAAAATTGATTTGAAATGACCATGAAGCACTGAAAACCACTTGAAAAGACTACAAACACCATAAAAACAACTCAAATACCTTGAAAATGCAAAAAACTTTGAAAAGAGCCTTGACATGAGCTTAATACGCTGAAAAACATATCAAATATGAAAAAACAAATAAAGAAAACAACTAAAATCTCTTTAAACCACACAAAAATCAATGAAAAGTGATAAAAACACCATAAAATGAACCTCAAATAACTTGAAAATGCAACAAATATTTTAAAAAGCCATGAAATGAGCTTAAAAGACTCAAAAACACATGAAAAGTCTAAAAACACCGTAAAAGAACCTAAGACAACTTGAAAATGGAAGAAACTATGAAACAAGCCTTAAAATAACCTTAAAACACTCAAAAATAAATGAAAAGGTTTAAACACCATAAAACAACCTCAAATACCTTTAAAACGTAAGAAACACTGAAAAAAATTTGGAAAGACTAAATCCCATAGAAAACATCTCAAATATCTTCCAAACAAAAACAAACAAATGAAAAAACGCTTAAAACACCATAAAACAGCCTCAAATAGCTTGAAAATGCAAGAGGCTTTCAAAAGCGACGGCAAATGAGCTTCAAAAACTCAAAAACATATGAAAAGACTAAAAACACCATAAAACCGGCGTAGACATCTTGAAGATTTAATAAAATACGAAAATAGCCTTAAAATGACTTAAAAACACTAAAAAAATATAATCAGCATCGAATAACTTGAAAACGCAAGAAAGTATGAAAAAAAGCCTTGAAATGAGCTGAAAACGTTCAAAAACACTTTCAAAGGCTAAAAAGAAGATAAAAACAACTGAAATCTCTTCAAAACACAAGAAAAGAATAAAAAAGATAAAAACACCATTAAACAACTTCAAATAGCTTGAAAACTCAAGAATCTAAGAAAACTACTTTTAAATGACCTTGAAACACTCAAAACCACCCTAAAAGACTAAAATCACCATAAAAACAACTCATATAACTTGAAAACGCAAGAAACTATGAAAATAGCCTTGAAGTGAGCTTAATACACTAAAAAACACATCAAATAGCAAAAAAACATGATAAAAACCACTAAAATCTCTTCAAAACACACAAAAATGAATGAAAAATAGTAAAAACACCCTAAAATAAACCTCAAAAAATTTGAAACACAACAAACTTTTAAAAGTATCTTGAAATGAGCTTAGGATTCTTAAAAACACATGAAAAGACTAAAAAACCCATCCAAGAACCTCAGACAACTTGAAAATACAAGAAACTACGAAAAGAGCCTTAAAATGACCTTAAAACACTAAAAAACAAATGAAAAGGTTTAAAAATACCATAAAACAACCTCTAATAACATTAAAACGCATGAATCTTTGAAAAGAGCTTTCAAATGAGTTCAAAACACTTGAAAAGACTAAAAACAAGAGAAAGACAACTCAAATATCTTCTAAACAACAACAAAAAACAAACAAAAAGCGGTAAAAACACCATAAAACAATCCAAAAAGCTTGAAAACGCAAGAATGAATAAAAAAGACTTGAAATGATCTTGAAACACTCAAAACCACTTGAAAAGGCCAAAACACAATAAAAAAAACTCAAATAACTTCATACCACAAGAACATATGAAAAGACCCTTGAAATGAGGTTAAAACCCTCAAAAAACACTTAGCATGGAAAAAAACATATAATAAGAAAAACTCAGATCTCTTCAAAACACAAAAACGAATGAAAAATGGTAAAAACACCATAAAAGAGCCTCAAATAACTTGAAAAGGAGAAAAACTTTGAAAAGAACCTTGAAATGAGCTTACAACACTCAGAAGCACCTGAAAAGGATGAAAACAACATGAAACAATCTTAAGCAATTTAAAAAAGAAAAAAAATAAAGAAAGAGAGTTAAAATGACCTAAATACACTCAAAAACACATTCAAAGGTTAATAACACTATAAAACAACCTCAGACAACTTGAAGGTGCAAGAAACAACGAAAATAGCTTTAAACAGAGCTTAACACACTCAAAAAACACATGAAAAAAATTAAAAACAACTCAAATATCTTCAAAACGACACAAAAACAAATGAAAAGTGATAAAAACACAATAAACAGCCCCAAATAACTTGAAAACACAATAATATTTTAAAAGAGCATGGAAATGAAATTAAAACTCACAAAACCACATGAAAAACACAATAAAAACAACTCAAATAACTGTAAAATGCAAGAAACTATGCAAAGAGCATTGAAATGAGATGAATACACTCAAAAGCACTTCAAATTATAAAAAACATAACAAAAACAACTAAAAACTCTTCAAAACACACAAAAACAAATGAAAATTGATAAAAACACCATAAAAACAGCCTCAAAAAACTTGAAAACCCAACAAACTTTTAAAAGAACCTTGAAATAAGCTTAAACACTAAAAAATACATCAAAAGGCTATAAACATTATAAAAGAACCTCAAACAATTTGGAAAGGCAAGAAACTATGAAAGGAGACTTAAAATGACTTCAAAACACACAAAAATGAATGAAAAGTGGTAAAAACACCATAAAAAGATAACAAGTAACTTGAAAAATGCAAGAATCGATCAAAAAAGCCATGGAATGAACTTAAAACACTAAAAAACACATGAAAAAGCTAAAAACATTATATAACAATCTCAAATAACTTGAAAGAGCAAGAAAGTGTGAAAAGAACCTTCAAATGAGATTAAAACTCTCAAAAACACATGAAAAAGCTAAAACACCATAAAACAACCCCAAATAACTTGAAAATACAAAAAACAACGAAAAAACCTTTGTAATGACCTTAAAAAAATTAAAAACACTTGAAAAAGTTAACAACACAAAAAAAACTCAAATCTCTTCAAAAGACACAAAAACGAAGGAAAAAGCGAAAAATACTATAAACAACATCATATAACTTGAAAAAGAATGAAACTATGATAAGAACCTTGAAACGACCATAAAACGCTCAAAAACACATAAAAAGGCATAAAATACAAAAAACCAACCTTAAATAACTTGAAAACATAAGAAACTACGAAAAGAGCCTAGAAATAACTTTAAAACTCTCATAAATGCATGAAATTGGTTAAAATCACCATCAAAAAACCTCAAATCTCTTCAACACACCTAAAGACGAATGAAAAGGGGTAAAAAGAAAAAGACATAAAACAGCATGAAATAATATGAAAACACAAGAATCTATCAAAAAAGCCTCCACTAACTTGAAAATGTAGGACTTTACAAAAAGAGCATTGAAATGACCTTAAAACACTCAAAATAACATGAAAATGTTAAAAACAATATAAAATCACTTCAAATAACTTTAAAACTCAAGAAACAACAAAAATAGCTTTCAAATGATCTTAAAACACTGAAAAACATCTTGAAAACATAAGAAACAATGAAAAAAGTCATGAAATGACCGTAAAAAGCTCAAAAATACTTGAAAAAGCTCAAAACATCATAAAAGAACCTCAAACAACTTGAAAATGCAAGAATCTATCAAAAGATCCTTGAAATGACCTTAAAACACTCAAAACAACATGAAAGGGCTAGAAACCCATTAAAACAACTCAAATCTCTTAAAAATCTCAAAATAAATGAAAAAGGCTTATAAACATGTAGAACAACCTCAAATCTATTGAAAACAAAAAAAAGTACGAAAAGAGAGTTGAAATGATCCTAAAATATTCAAAAACACATGAAAAAGCCAAAACACCATAAAAACAACTCAAATCTCTTCAAACATAGGAAACTATGAAAATACCCTTGAAATGAGCTTAAAACACTAAAAAACTATTCAATAGGAAAAAAAACATGATAAAAAACAACTAAAATCTCTTCAAAAAAAAAATGGTAAAAACACTAGAAAAAATCCTCAATAACTTGGAAACGCATGTAACTATGAAAAGAGCCTTAAAATGAGCTTAAAATACTCAAAAAATACATGAAAAGCCTAAAACACCATAAAACAACCTCACACACTTCGAAAATACAAAAAGAGCGTTAAGATCACCTTAAAACACCAAAAAAACACATGAAAAGACTAAAACCATCATAAAAAAACCTCAAATAACTTGAAAACGCAACAAACTATGAAAAGAGCCTTGGAATGATCATAAAACACTCAAAAACAATTCAAAAGGCTAGAAACACAAAAAAAAACTCAAATCTCTTCAAAACACATAAAAACGAATGAAAAGTGGTAAAAACACCATAAAACAACCTCAAATTACTTGTAAATTCAAGAATCTATCAAAAGAGACTTGAAATGACCTTAAAACACTAAAAACCACTTGAAAAAGATAAAAACACCATAAAAACAACTCAAATCTCGTCAAAACACACAAAAAACAAATGAAAAGTGGGAAAACACCATAAATTAGATTCAAATAACTTGAAAAACGCAAAAAAACTATGGAAAGGCTAAAAACACCATATAACAACTTCAAATAACTTGAAAATGCAACAAACTATGGAAAGAACCTTGAAGTGAGTTTAAAACAATAAAAAACACTTGAAAAGGATAAAAACACTGAAAACAAACAACTCAAATCTTTTCAAAAGACTCAAAAATGAATAAAAAGGCTAAAAACACCATAAAAACAATGCAAATCTCTTCAAAACGCACGAAACTATTAAAAGAGCATTGAAATGATCTTATAACACTCAAAAACGCATGGGAAGGCTAAAAACACAGCAAGCAACCTCAAAACACTAAAAAACACATGAAAAGCGTAAAAACAATAAAAAAAACAACTCAAACACTTCAAAATGCACAAAAACGATTAAAACTTGGTAAAAATGTCATAAAAAGCCTCAAAAAGCTTAAAATGAAATCATCTTTGAAAAGAGATTTGAAATGACTTTAAAACACTAAAAAACACATGAAAAGGGCAAAAAAATAAGATAAAAACAACTCAAATCTGTTCAAAACACCCAAAAAACGAATGAAACAAAGTAAAAGCACCTTATAAGAGCCCCATGTATGCCTTACCTGCTTAGCCAAAATCTTCTATAGTAGTTTGTATCTGGTGACTCACACGATGCTCCTCATCTATAGCCATCTGCACTCCGACATTCAACCTAGACTGAAACATTCAAATGAGTCCTGAAATGAGCAAAAACCATTGAAAAACACTTGAAAAAGAAAAAAACCATAAAAAAACCTCAAAAAACTTGAAAAACACGAGAAACTATGAAAATAGCCTTAAAATGACCTTAAAACAATCAAAGACAAATGAAAAGGTTAAAAACACCATAAAACAACCTCTAATAACTTTTAAAAGAAAAAGAACTTTGAAAAGAGGCTTCAAATGAGCTTAAAACACTACAAAACACTTGAAAATGCTAAAAACAAGAGAAAGACAACTCAAATATCTTCCATAAATAAACAAACAAAAAAGCGATAAAAAAAACCATAAAACAGCCTCAAATAGCTTGAAAATGCAAGAATCGTCAAAAGAGACTTGAAATGACCTTGAAACACTCAAAACCACTTGAAAAAGTCACAAACACAATAAAAACAACTCAAATAACTTGATACCGTAAGAACCTATGAAAAGACCCTTGAAATGAGATTAAAAACATCAAAAGACACTTAAAAGCCAGAAAACCATGATTAAAAAAAACTCAGATCTCTTAAAAACACATAAAAACGAATGAAAAGAGGTAAAACACCATAAAACAGCCTCAAATAACTTGGAAAGAAGAAAAACTTTGAAAAGAGCCTTGAAATTAGCTTACAACACTCAAAAACACCTGAAAATAATGAAACACCATAAAGCAATCTTAAGCAATTTGAAAACGCAAGAAAATATAAAAAGAGAGTTAAAATGACCTAAAACACTCAAAAACACATTCAAAGGCTAACAACAACGTAAAACAACCTTAAACAAATTGAAGGTGCATGAAACAACGAAAACAGCCTTAAATAGAGCTTAAAACACTCAAAAAACCCTTGAAAATGTTAAAAACACCCTAAAAACAATTCGAATATCTTCAAACCACACACAAACAAATGAAAAGCAGTAAAAACACAATAAAGATACCCCAAATAATTTGAAAATGCAAGAATCTATCAAAAGAGCCTATAAATAAAATTAAAACTCTCAAAATCACATGAAAAACACCATAAAAACAATTCAAATAACTTTAAAATGTAAGAAACTATGAAAAAAGCAATGAAATGAGCTGACTAAATACACTTCAAATTGAAAAAAAAAAACATAATAAAAACAACTAAAAAATCATCAAAACACAGAAAAACAAATGAAAAATGATAAAAAAAAAACCATAAAAACGAATGAAAAGTAGTAAAAACACTATAAAACAACAACAAATAACTTGAAAATGCTAGATTCGATCAAAAGAGGCATGGAATGAACTTAAGACACTCAAAAACACATGAAAAAACAAAAAAAACACCATATAACAATCTCAAATAACTTGAAAAAGCAAGAAAGTGTGAAAAGAACCTTTAAATAAGAATTAAAACTCTCAAAAACACATGAAAAACCTAAAACACCATAAAACAACATCAAATAATTTGAAAAGACAAAAAAACAACGAAAATAGCTTTAAAATGACCTTTAAACCATCAAAACACATGAAAAAGCTAAAACACACACACAAAAATACTCAAATCTCTTCAACACGCAAAAACGAAAGAAAAAGCTAAAAACAACATAAAAAGAACCCGAATTTCTTCAAAACATATCTAACTATTAAAAGATCCTTGAAATGACCTTAAAACACTAAAAATAAATGAAAAAGCTAAAAGAACTATAAAACAATATCATATAACTTGCAAAATGAATGAAACTATGATAAGAACCTTGAAATGACCTTTTTTTTTTTTACCATTGACAATAATATTTTTATTTACAAAGCTTTGGAGGGGATAAGTCAACATAATCCATACCTGAGCTCCTTGTCTAACCATTAAAAACCTAAGTTTCCATGGAATGTTTCATACACACATTCTATAAATGTTACAGGAGTTTTTCCCAAAATTGATAAACCATTACATACACAAACGGTTACATAACACAAGAAGTATGAACATATACAAAACAACTTAGCCATCCAGCATGATCTTCCAGTTGGCTAGTAGTTTCTTCTCATCCTCATTAAGGTACTTTTTCCTAACATAAGCAATGTCCATACTTGCTTTGAACAAGTAACTTTGCATGGCATGTTTGCATGGTTTTACTGCTCGAAAACTGATGTCATTCATGTGCTTCCAATTGGTGTAAACAAGGCTGCAAAATAGGAGCTGAATGATAGTCCTTGTGGTCCTCTTCGCCTTGAGTACTTGGTGTAAGGCCTCAAAGTATCAAGTGCAGGAGTTTCCAATAGAAGCGGAGTTTCCAACAAAAGCGGAGTTTCCAGCAGAAGCGAAGTTTCCAGTGCAGGAGGTAGGCACAAAATTAAGATAACACTTTTGCCGCCACTCCTGTATTAAAGGATTAAGAAAAGTGCAGGAAAAGAATAAGTGGTCATGGGTCTCCATTTCCTTCTTACAGAAAACGCATAGAGCACCATCCAGTAAGCCCATTCCCATAAGGCGATCATGGGTATAGAGCCTTTCCCGCACCACTAGCAAAGTAATGAAGACATATCTTGGGATATTTCCTTTGAACCAAATAAGCCTGTGCCAAAATATCTTTGGAGCCTTTTCTCGAAGATGATTCCATGCATGGGCATTTGAGAATCCCCTCTTTCTCCCATCACCCCAAAGGCACACATCCATCTCTCCATGGATAATAGGAAGAAGAGAGCCATGAAACAAGTATAGAATAGATGAAGTCAGCTGCCAAGATTAGTCATGAATAAAGGAGTGCAGTGTAGTATCCTTTGGGATTCTAGTGTTGTAGATAAAGGAGCTAGAGACCTTTAAATACAAGGGACCCAAAGAAGACCAAGAGTCATACCATAACTTAATAGATTGCCCGTCCCCAATCTTCCAACTGATTTGTTGCTGAGCCAATGGTCTAAGCTACAACAACTTTCTCCAGTTCCACGAGCCAGCCGTTGGAATTTTCATGGACCAAAGTTTGTCATTTCGCACAAGATTAGCATATACCCAATCAGTCCAAATGGTCTTCTCCCCTAAGACAAGACCCCAAATATGTTTCAACATAAATGCTTTGTTCCAGGTTGGCAACCGATGAAGCCCAAGTTCTCCTTCAATTCTTAGGGAGACACACAGTATTCCAAGCAACCTTCGCAACCGCAGCGCCCAATGATGGGCCCTTCCACAAAAACCTTCTACATATACTTTCGATCCCAAGCAGTACACTCTTAGGCATGAGAAAAACTCCACACCAGAATACTTGAATGGATTGCAGCACCGACTTAACAAGTAATAACCTGACAGCATAGGACAATGTTCGATTTTCACAACTAAGAGCTTGTTTAGCAACTTTGTCAAGCAAGGGTCTACAATCTCTAGTTTTTAGCCGCTTCGTGGTAAGGGGGATTCCCAAGTATCATACTGGCAAAGATCCCTTACCTAATCCCCAAATATGTTGAGCAGAATCAATAATAGAGGCATCTTCCCCCGCTACAAAGAATTCACTCTTAGAGGGATTAGGATATAAACCTGAAACCGAGAAGAAGAGGTCAACCCCTTCCTTGAGCAGCTTTATAGATTCCAAGTTCCCCTCCGAGAATAACAATAGATCATCAGCAAAGAACAGGTGGGATAGAGCGGTTCTCTTGCATTTCCAATGAAACTTGAATCCAGGTTTGTTAGTTTGAGAATCAAGAATTTCAGAAAATACCTCCATAGCCAAGAGAAAGAGATAGGGAGCAAGTGGATCACCTTGCCTCAGTCCTCTTCCCGTTGAGAAATAACCATGAAGTTCCCCGTTCACGTTGATAGAAAACTGGGCAGAAATTCACAATAATCTAGAATCTGAACTGTTGAGGGAATCCAAAATTCACAAGGACCTACTCCAGAAATTGCCAGCTAAGAGTGTCATAAGCTTTCATCATATTGACCTTGATAGCTATTCTCAGCAAGTATGGCTTTAGATGATAACTATAGAGAAGCTCTTGAGCTAACAATATGTTATCACTGATCTTTCTACCTTTCACAAAAGCACCCTGTGAAGGACTAATAAGAAGAGGCAACACATTGGCACATCGGTTAGCAAGAAGTTTTGCAATACACTTGTAAATGGTGTTGCAACAGGAGATTGGTCTGAAATCGATGATCTGAGTGGGATTGTCCCATTTAGGAACCAAGACAATGATATCCTGCCATTCTGAAAAAACTCCTGAATAACTAAAATCACATCACTCCGGATAATATCCAAAGCAGCAGTAAAGAATTCCACTGAGAAGCCATCAGGACTAGGAGATTTGTTTTGAGCAAAAGAGAATAGGGTTTGCTGGATCTCCATTTCAGTTACCTGGGCAGTAAGCTGCTCCTTGAAGTCTTCTGGACCAGCCTCTTCACAAAAGGCATGAGATTAGGCATAGAATTGGCTAGTGGTTGGGCTTCCATAAACGAGCGGAAATGGTCCACAATGAACTCTTGTAAATGCCCTTCTCATTGAACCGTATTACCTTCCTAACTAACCCGCTCTGAAATTCGCTTCCTATTTTCCCTTGCCTTCACATAGTTGTGGAAGAACCTTGTGTTGTTATCCCCATCCTTCATCCACTGAACTCTGGATTTCTGTTTGTAAAATGACTCCTTCTGCAGCTTTAGCTGAGAGAACCTCATGACTGTCTCTCATTCCCTTTCAGCCAGCAGCTCATCAAAGGGGTTTGCCTCAAGGATTTGTTGTGCCATCATCATATCTTCTCTAGCAACCTGAACTTATCTGGATATGTCATGGAAATGCCTCTTACTGAAATCCCTAAGCCTCAGCTTGACAGCTTTCAGCTTCTTGTAGAGTCTGAACATTGCACACCCATAAACAGGTACCTACCAGGCATCATAAATAGTAGGAAAGAAGTCCGTATGCATAGACCAAAAGTGATAGTACTTGAATGGCGTCATTATTTTCCTGCCCTCATCAACACGGACATCTACAGAGGAATGATAAGAAACCCTAGGGCATAAAGTCTACTTCAGAGAAATTGAACTCAGTTTGCCATTTAGAATTTCACAACACCTTGTCAATTTTCCTGTAACAAGCATGTTCTCCATAAGATCTATTAGTCCATGTGAACCTGCATCCTCTGTATCTAAGATCATCAAGTGCAGCATTTTCAAGACAAGCAGGGAACTCATCAAAGGATGGTAGCCATTTATCCGTATCTCCCTTTCTATCAGCTACCTCTTTAATTGCATTAAAGTCCCCAAGAATCATCCATGAAATATCATAAAATACCTGCCCCTTGTCTTCAATATCAGTCCACAAGGATCTTCTCCTAACAAAACTATGTTCAGCATAGACAAAAGAGATGATAAACTCTCTACCCTAATCATCGTACCTTACTTTCCTATGAATGACTTGGTCTGAAGTACAGAAAGGAATGAAGTCAAGGACTTTAGGGTCCCATCCGACCCATAACTTTCCTTTATCAGACCAAGAATAGTTAGCATAGGATTTCCAGGTTGGAAACATTAAAGCAAAAGTATCTGAATACTTCTCTTCCTTCACCTTGTTGTCCAGGATGGCAAACAAACTCAGCTTCCTTTGTTTCATAAAACTATAGACTTCTACTTTCTTTATATGGAGTCCTAGACTCCTCACATTCCAAAAGCCAACAAATATAAAAACTGTACAGATGATTGGGAAATTCTGATTACCTTCTTTGAGGTCTAAGGGTAGTACTAGACCCCCCTTTTGCTCTTATGCTTTTTGTCCTCTTTTGCTGTAGGACTAACCTTATTGTCAAAAGCAACCCCAAGGACTTCGATGCTCTACTAGTCAACCCAGTCATAACCTGCGCCAACACAGTATCTTTCCTTAGCTGTGATGTAGGAGAATTCCCTTCAGTAGAAGCTGCTCCTATTGTAACCTCAGGAACTATATCCGTGACCTTCTTGCTCTCCTTATTATCCTCGTGTTCATTACTACTGAACACTTTAGAGCTCTCATCACTGCCATTGGTTTCCTCCCCTAGGTGTCGCTGGAACCGGTTTTGGGGTAGTTGGCGAGCTCTTCTCTGCGATCACAATCTTTGTACTAATGTGAAGCCTTCATCATCGGTAGGCGTATTGTCAACAACAATACTCTTACCTTTGTCGCCAACAGGAGCAATAACAGTGACTACAGCCGTAGGTGGCCTACAGACATGACCGAAGACATGACACTTTGGGCAAACCTGCAGCTTCCATTGGTAGTCGACCTTCAGGGGAAGGACATAATTCCCCATCTTCATATAGACCTCATCAGGGAGGGCTTATCCGCACATACCTCGACACAGATTCTTGCGAATGGTTTGCCTATGAGGCTAACAATGCCACTCAATCCTGAGCTCGTCCACAACGCCACAGGAATATTATGGATCCTCACCTGCAGAGGCACCTTGTCGTGGGCCTTCTTGCACATCACCAGCTCCGGAGTCCATTGCTGTAGGATAATGGGCCTTTCAGCAAACAACCACGGCCCTTCCCCCAGTACCTTTTGCCTCGCAACTACGTCAAGTATGTGGAAAGAATAGAAACCAGAGGTGTCTGCTATCACATCCTCCAACCAGAGCTTGCTCCAGGCGCTCTTGGCAATCTTCTCCACAGTCATCACCGACAATTTCTCGGAGATGAAATAGCCCACCAAATAGTTACCCCATTTGGTCGTTGCTTCCGCAATGGTCTCCGCGATGGTTCGAATATCATTCGACCATCCTCACAAACCGGTTTGACGAAGCTGAGTTTCACCTTCCTATCCAACGGAATAGAATTCAACATCGACGCAAAGGTTCGTCCTTGGCCAAGGGAACCTTGCATGACGGGTTGTGTGGCGTCAAAGTTTCATGCCAGAGCACGACTTCGACCTCTACTCTGCTACCTGAGGTGGGTAGGTTCAGGACGTCGAGACGCATTCCTAGCCAAAATTCGAAAATTTGAAGAGACTTTTCATGTGAACAGTTTTTTTCGAAAATTTATAAAAAAAAAAATGTTTTATTATTAAGTTGTGATTAATATAGCTCATGATTAAGTGATTATTATGCTATTAATGCTATAGACATAGATGTCACATTCCTTTGTTGAAAGCTAAAAGGATTTCATAAAATTTAATACATGAGTGTTTTCCTAAATTCATATTATAAATAATATGGATTGTTAAACAATAATAGTGTTAATATTGTTCGAAAGAAAATATTAATGGTTTCAGGAAATCCTGTTGTTACATGAAAGTATAAATCACAACCATAATAATATTATATTGATATGAATTTACAATCTAAGCCTTAGCCACTTTTCACTCATTTTTATTAAACCGATATTAATTAGATAATCACCAAACATTTTGTTGTCTAGATAAAGTAAGGATAACATAATTTTAGTAATTGTTTACACAATCTCTGTGGGTTCGGCAATCCGGTATTTATTTACCAATTATTACGCGACCAGTGCATTTGCTATTTACCAGTTGAAAAATACACCGGTCAAGTTTTTGGCGCCGTTGTCGGGGAATGTGCTTTAAGCAATATTGAAATTCTTATTTCTGGCTTTAATCTAGAATTTAATGCATTTTCTATTTAAAATAAAAGTTACAAAAAAAAAATTTATGCCTAGGGGACAACCGAAGGGTCCAAAATTTTCTAGCCTTGAATCTGAAATTGAAATTTTTTTGCATACAACAGAAATGGAAGAACAAGATAATATGAGGAGAACAATGGGTGATTTTGTAACGCCACAAATAGGTGGTGTTAGATCTAGTATAATGAGACCAACAATTCAAGCTAACAACTTTGAGATTAAGCCTCAAGTTATACAAATGATTCAACAATCTTACTCATTTGGAGGTTCCTCTTTAGAAAACCCCAATGCCCATATCGCTAGCTTTTTGGAGTTGTGCGATACTTTTAAATATAATGGTGTTTCTGATGATGCAATTAGATTAAGACTCTTCCCATTTTCACTAAAAGATAGGGCAAAATCGTGGTTGCAATCGCTTCCACCAAATTCTATCACAACTTGGGAAGACATGGCATAAAAATTTTTGACCAAATTTTATCCCCCTAGCAAAACTGCAAAGATGCGTCACGAAATCTCAAGCTTTGTACAATCTGATTGGGAATCTTTATATGAAGCTTGGGAAAGATTTAGAGAATTATTAAGACAATGTCCGCACCATGTACTTCCACTTTGGATGCAAATCCAAACATTTTATAATGGATTAGTGCCTCCTACTCGTGCCACCATAGATAATGCTGCTGGAGGTGCGCTAATGAGAAAGACACCAGAAGAAAGCTATGAGTTAATTGATGAAATTGCCACAAATAGCTTTCAATGGAACACTGAGCGATACCAACCAAAGAAAGTAGCAGGAATTAATGAAACAGATCCCCTAGTACGTATCACTGCATATCTTGAAACATTAAATAAAAAGATTGATAACATGGGTGCTCAGGTGATGCAGGTGAAGACATCAAGTTGTGATATATGTGGAGTAATGGGGCAACGAGTTCATCGTGCCAAGTTGGCAACAAATTTTCTTGTTCCTCATCAGAAGAGGCAAATTATGTTGGCAACTATCAAAAGCGGAATCCTTATTCCAACACCTACAATCCTGGATGGAGGGATCATCCAAATTTCTCATGGAGTAACCAAGCAGCTAGGCAACAGCCTCCAGGATTTGTACCTCAAGAGAAAAAGTCCAATCTTGAGAAATTAATGACCAAATTCATTAATACATCTGAATCTCGTTTTAACAATGTGGAAGCATCGGTAAGAAATTTAGAAGTTCAGATGGGACAATTAGCAAACATGGTCTCTGGGCGAATGCATGGCACATTGCCTAGGGATACTGAAAAAAATCCTAAGGAGCATGTCAAAGCTATTACATTAAGAAATGGTAAAGAAATTGGTGAATAGGAGTATGAATCAGACGAAGCAGAAAAAGGAGAGATCACAACTGAAGTGCTTAATTCAAACAACTCCGACCATAAAGAAAAGAAATCTCTACCTTTTGTTATTCCACCTCCTTTTCCTTTGGCATTAAAAAAATCAAAGTTAGATAAGCAATTTGCAAAATTTTTAGATGTGTTCAAGAAATTGCATATTAACATACCTTTTGCAGATGCTTTACAACAGATGCCAAGTTTTGCAAAATTTTTGAAGGAAATATTGAGCAACAAGAGAAAATTGGAGGAGCATAAAACGGTGAACCTCACTGAAGAATGCTCTGCCATTGTTCAGAACAAATTACCACCAAAGCTGAAAGATCCAGGGAGTTTTTCTATTCCTTGCACCATTGGTCCTATTCAATTTGGTAAGGTACTCTGTGATCTGGGAGCAAGTATTAATCTGATGCCTACCACGGTTTTTAAAAGATTAGGACTAGGTGAACCAACACCCACTATAATATCTTTACAACTTGCAGATAGATCAACTAAATATCCAAGAGGTATCGTTGAGGATGTGTTAGTCAAAGTGGATAAATTCATTTTCCCGGCTGATTTTATTGTGTTAGACATGGATGAAGATGTCAATATGCCGTTAATCTTAGGACGACCATTTCTTGCTACTGGAAAGGCTTTAATTGATGTTCAAGACGGTAAACTGATACTTTGAGTTGGAGAGGAGCAAGTCACGTTCAATGTTTTTAAGGCCACGAAGCATTCTAGTGATGTTTCTACATGTTTTAGAATTGATGACTGTGACTCTTTGGCTTTAAAGTTTTTTCAGGAACATCTAATCAAAGACCCAATGGAAGCTTGCCTAGCTCACTCCAATAAACATGATATTGACAATGAAGGAATCAAGGAGGCAGTTCAAAGCTTGGAGATCAATCCATCATTTCCAAGGAGTTTTAAACCAAAATTTGAAACTTTGGAGAGATCAACAATTTCTCCTCCCAAACCATCCATTGAAGAACCTCCAACTCTTGAACTCAAACCTTTACCTTCTCATTTAAAATATGTTTATTTGGATGATTGTAAATTATTGCCCGTAATTATTTCTTCTGACTTGACAGATTTAATGGAGGAAAAATTGTTAAGAATTTTGAGGGCGCATAAGCAAGCATTTGCATGGAAGATAGCCGATATAAAGGGAATTGCACCATCCATGTGCATGCACAAAATTCTGATGGAAGAACGTTATCGACCACTTGTTCAACCACAAAGAAGGCTAAATCCAATCATGCAAGAGGTTGTCAAAAATGAGGTGATCAAACTCCTTTGCAGGTATTATCTATCCTATTTCTGATAGCACTTAGGTTAGCCCAGTGCAAGTTGTTCCTAAAAACGGAGGTATGACTGTTGTGAAAAATGAGAAAAATGAATTAATCCCCACTAGGACAGTTACTGGTTGGAGAGTCTGCATAGATTACAGAAAATTGAAAGAGGCTACACGAAATGATCATTTTCCATTGCCATTCATAGATCAAATGCTTGACAGACTTGCTGGGCATGAGTTTTATTGTTTCCTTGATGGTTATTCTGGATATAATCAAATTGCCATAGCTCTCGAGGACCAAGAAAAGACAACTTTTACTTGTCCATATGGAACTTTTGCTTTTAGAAGAATGCCATTTGGATTATGTAATGCACCAGCAATATTTCAACGATGCATGACAGCAATTTTTTATGATATGGTTGAACAATTTCTTGAAATATTCATGGATGATTTTTCTGTTTTCAATTCATCTTTTGATTCATGCCTACATCACCTTGACTCAGTATTGCAGAGATGCGAAGAAACACACCTTGTGCTAAATTGGGAAAAATGTCACTTTATGGTGTAATAATGTATTGTGCTCGGCCACAAGATCTCTCACAAAGGGATTGAAGTGGACGGCGCAAAGGTGGCTGCAATTGAAAAATTGCCTCCACCTACCTCTGTAAAAGGCGTTAGGAGTTTTCTTGGACATGCTGGGTTTTACAGACGATTCATCAAGGACTTTTCAAAAATCTCAAAACCTCTTTGTAATCTTTTGAGCAAAGATACTGCATTTGATTTTAATGCTGAATGTTTGTAGGCATTTGAAACATTAAAGAAAAAGCTGATTTCTGGACCTGTAATGGTGGCACCTGATTAGAATCTACCATTTGAGTTAATGTGTGATACTAGTGATCTAGCCATTGGTGCAGTCCTTGGGCAAAGGAAAGATAAGATTTTTCACACCATTTATTATGCTAGTCGAACTTTGAATGAGGCACAACAAAATTATGCCACCACTGCAAAAGAACTTCTAGCTGTCGTATTTGCATTTGATAAATTTCATTCCTATCTTTGCATGACCAAGATAATTGTCTATACTGATCATTCAGCTCTTAAATATCTTTTGGCTAAAAAAGATGCCAAACCAAGATTAATCCGATGGGTCCTTTTATTATAAGAATTTGATCTTGAAATTCGGGATAAAAAGGGGTTGAAAATGTAGTCGCTGATCACTTGTCTAGAATTGAGCAATCTCAATCTACTGAGGTAAGAGAAATTAATGAGGAATTTCCCGATGAATATCTCTTTGCCGTTTCTGATCATGCACTTCCCTAGTACCCCAATTTTGCTAATTTTATCGTTACAGGTATTCTTACTGAAAATATTTCATTTTATCAAAGGAAGAAATTTTTGAATGATGTCAAACATTATCTTTGGGAAGAACATTATCTATTCAAAGTTTGTGCAGATCAACTAATAAGAAGATGTGTACCAGAGGAGGAAATGACCTCAATTCTACACCATTGTCATGACAGAGAGGTAGGCGGTCACTTCGGACCAACTAAAACAGCTTCCAAGGTACTTGACTCTGGTTTCTATTGGCCAAATTTGTTTAAGGATGCATATCCATATGTTTATGCCTGTGATCGATGTCATAGAACTGGAAACATATCACGAAGACATGAAATACCCTTAAACAATATTATTGAATGTGAATTATTTGATGTTTGGGGTATTGATTTTATGGGACCATTTCCAAGTTCTTGTTCTAATCTATACATACTTGTGGCTGTCGTTATGTTTCTAAATGGGTGGAAGCTGAAGCATGCAGGACTAATGATTCTCGAGTTGTTATTCGATTTTTGAAAAGACATATTTTTAACAGATTCGGTACTCCTCGAGCTATCATTAGTGATGGTGGTACCCATTTTTGTAACAAGCTTTTTACCAATCTTTTGCGCAAATATGGTGTTACCCACAAAATTTCCACTCCTTATCATCCATAAACAAATGGACAAGTTGAGGTTTCTAACCGAGAAATAAAACGAATATTAGAAAAAACTGTTAGCATCTCTATAAAAGATTGGGCTTTGAAACTTGATGATGCATTATGGGCATATAGAACTGCTTTTAAAACACCTATTGGCATGTCCCCATATAGGTTAGTTTTTGGAAAAGCATGTCATTTCCCTGTTGAATTAGAACATC
>LIEC01010986.1:0-39325 GCA_001925005.1 Drosera capensis | reverse complement strand
TCAGAGATTACTCAAGAAAGCCAAATCGAGAAGATACAGTTGAAAGTGTCACTAGTCTACAGAAGAACAAGTCTTGTAGCACAATCCAGAGTTTGGATTTTTACAAAGTATCTAGGTTCTTTATCTTTTGTACAAGTTAGACAACTGGTAAACAGGAAGTTTCTTTTAAGCTCAAACAAGGAGATAGTGATACTCACCTCTTGGCTCGACTACACTGGTCACCAAGGGAAGACTGGACTAAGCACTCGATTATCATTTGATATCGAGTGTCTGAACCAGTATAAATATTGTGTCTATTTATTGCTTTTACCGTATTGATATTTAGAATTGCTTCTAATAAATCATCACAACCAAAAAGGAATAAACTCAAAGAGTTACAAAGCTCTACTACAGATTATCAATTGTCATCTGGAGACTACCTGAGTAGTCTGCATAGAACAAGAGTCTGCATAGAATAAGTATTCCGCAGAAAAAGATTATTAAAGTCTTATACAACCTATTCATCCCCCTCTCTAGGTTGAAACTCGAACCTTTCACCGAAATTCAGAACAAAGAAGTCCCAAGCGCAGCAAACGATTAGAAAAAGAACATAAGAGTTAGCGTATAGAAGGAAAGGAGCATCAAAAGTAAGTATAAATATCTATATTGCTCTTTCTTTGTTTTGTTTTATTTTTGGTTTACCAAATATTATAACTAAGCAGTTACAAAAGTAGTAAAATTGTTGTTTTACATAGGAGTTTTTGTTAGCATCAATTTAAGGGGAGATTGATAGGAATGTGCAATGCCTCCAATTGTATAGAAATTGATGGAACAAAACTTAGATCTATTAGTCATAATGTAGTTAGTATGTTTAGGTCAGAAGTCAAGTAGGTAGTTGTAGTCTAGGTTGGATGCTGGAGAGCAGACGGTTACAGATGATGGAGATCAAATGAGACACCAGATTCAAACTACTACAAAGGACTTTGGTTAAACACCTAAGACATTGATGAGAAACAAAAAATGTCAAAGGCTTCAGGATGTAGGATTGAAAATACAGACGAGGACCTACACTGAATACATCATGTGTAGCAGATCTGTATGCAGATGAGGTTACAGCAGGGACTAGTGTAGATGAGGTCTCATAGTACAATATGCAGACTAAGGTATAGTAGACTGGGTGCAGCACAGATGGTTGCTGATGGTGGGGTCAAAGGTCTAGAGTCAGTCAAATGAAGATTTGAGTTAAAATAGAAACAGGACAATTCTTGGAGTAAATGGACTGCCCGTATCAGAAACAAATGGTGGGGGACACGAGTGGCAAAGTGTCATGTCAGAAATAGTACCCTATTGCTTAGGTTTGTTTCCTGAGCCCATAAAAGGAAACCAGTGCAAAGTAATCAACATTCAAATATTACTCAAGAGAGCTGAATCATGAAATACACAGTAAAGAGAGTTCACTAGTCTGTAGAAGAACGCCATCTGCAGAAGAGTTAGATTACTGAATTTGTGCAAAGATCGTGGGTCTTCATCTTTTGTACAAGTTGTTTAGCTTGTTGTCTTGTAAGCTATAAACAAGAAGATAGTGATACTCACCTCTTGGGTTGACTACACTGGTCATCAAGGGAAGATTGGACAAAGCTCTTGTTTATCAATTGATAACAAGTGTCTGAATCAGTATAAATACTGTGTTTCCTACTTGCTTTTATTGTCTAGTATTTAGAACTGTTAGAAATCAACCTTCACAGCCAAACAGAGGCAAATTCCAAGAATTGAATGCAGCAGACCACCCAAGTGGCGTTTGAGGTTGATAAGTCAAATACCTGCTTTTTTGTCATTTCGTGCCATGAGACAAAGTTTAGCATTTGAGATAGTCTCTTCATCATTAGAGTGTGTCTCACTCCATGTCTTTGCAGCATAGGCTTTGTCTCTTTCTTTTCTTCTAGGATTCCTTTTTGTTGTATTCCTTTTTGTATTTCTGTGTAGATGATTCTTGTGTGGGTCATCTGCACTGTGCAGTAAAGTGTCGTGGCTTCTTTTGTATTTGTGAAAAAGTTTTTCTTGAGATTCCTTTTTTTAACAGTTTCTTGATTTTCTTTCCTAACAAAGAAAGTTCTTCAGATAGTCCTTGTTCACTTGTAGATAAGGTGTCACTGGTCTCCTCCTCTACCATTGACTTCAGAAATTTCTCTTGAACTTTAAAAGCTAGAGTCTTCTTCCTGGCATCATCTATTTATTTATTCTGTTCAACTTCTAGATTGTAAGTGTGCAGCACATCATAAAATTATGCTAGAGACATCTTGGTAAGATCTATAGATTCTCTTATTGCTATTGTTTTTATTTTCCCAGATTTCTCCAAGTGATCTCTTAAACTTTAGGTTGACTTCCTTATTGTTGAAAATGTTTTCTAAAGTTTTGAGATTGTTGATAAGAACATTTAACCTTTCATAAAAGCTGGTCAGGTTCTCATTTGATCTCATTGATACCTAGTCGTACTGCTGCATCAAGAGATCTTTCTTATTCTCCCTTATTTCATTTGTCCCTTTATTTCTGCATCAAGAGAGCCTCCATTCCTCCTTTGCTGTGGCTGTATGAACCACTATCTCAAACATATTGTCATGAAGGGCTTTGAATATTTGGTTCCTTGCTCTTCTATCTAAAAGCACTAGATCCTAGTCTTCTCTTGACCATAGAGATTTTGGTTTATTCACTTCATTGGTTGCATCTACTGGATCTGGCGTCTTTGGAATGTGTGGTCACTTAATGATGATGTTTTGCATTCTTTCATCTATTGAGTCAAGATATGAAAGCATCCTCACCTTCCAATCATTAAACTTATCAAACGAACATGTTGGAGGCTCTTCGCTATTGGGACATTTAGGCAGCTTTGGTGGAGCCATATTCTTTTAGCAAAAAACAAACAGTTAGTAATTTCTTTGCAGATTAAATGAATGACTTTTTCTTTTCAAAAAATATTAGGTCTGGAAAGTCAGGCTGTGATACCAATTGTTAGGTCCAAGATTCAAGCTAAAGAGGAGGTGAATAGGTTGATTCAAAAGTATTTGAATTTATGCAATAGATATAACTTCTTTGAAGTTAACTTTTCTATGTAGACTACTTGCGTAGTCTGCAGTAAAGGCTCAGTGGTCTACTGCAAAGATTTCAAACTTTATAAGTTTGTCTCTGTTTGGCTGTGATGATGAGTTTCTAACAGTTTAAAATGAAAGAAAGTAAAGAACACAATATTTATATTGGTTCAGATACACGTTATCAATTGATAAACGATAGCTTAGTCCAGTCTTCCCTTGGTGACCAGTTTAGTGAAGGTAAGAGGTGAGTTTACTATCTTCTTGTTTGTGGCTTACAAGATAACCAAGATCTTTGTACAGATCCAATCAACTGGACTCTGTTGCAAGTTTTGTTCTTCTCTGTAGATTAGTAAACTATTCTTTAGTGTTCTTCACGATTCAGCTCACTTGAGTAATCTTTGAATCTCTGATTGTTTTTGCACACTTTGCTTTTCAATCACTCGTTCAATAGCCTTACTCTCTGAGCTTCAAAGATCCCCTTTTATAGGCTCAGGGAATGAACCCGTGACTTTGTACAATTCGTTTGACTGACCTCAGACCTTTGGCTCAACCCCATCAACCATCTCTCTGATACTCCAGTTTGCTGTAATCTCAGTTTGCACCTAGCTCCCTGTTGCAACCTTAGTCTGTAACCATATCTGATGGAGTTCATGCATTGCTATGTTGATCCTCGTCTGTAAGTCCAGTTCTAGATCGTGAAGCATTTGCAGGTCTTTTGTTTCCTATGTATGCCTTACCTACTTAGCCAAAACCTTTTGTAGTAGTCTGCATAGGGTGGCTCACATCATATGCTCCTCATCTACAGCCGTCTGCTCTCTATCATCCGACCTAGATTGCAACTACCTACTTGATTTCTAGCCTAAACACACTTACAACATCATGACTAATACCCCTAAGTGATTTTCATCAATTTCTATACAATTGGAGGGATTGTACATTCCTATCATACGGGTTTGTGAATATGGTTCTAGGATGACATGAAAGTTCCATTTTCAAGAAATGACGAGTTCAACATAGGCTAAAAATTTAGGATTGCCTATAAATACAAAGATAATGCCAAAGATTTCATAAACTTGGAATTTATGAATCTCCGTTACGTTGAACGACAAATGTAGTAAGGTTTCAAGTACACTGAGGAAGAAGTTATGAGTTAAAGATCTGAGCCAGCTATTGAAAGTAGAGTTTGAATAGCACTAGTGTTCAACAAACAAGATGAATAAGTTGTTTCAAGTCTTGTTGAGGAGAAGAAAAGTTTTTGAGTCTTGGTTTGTATTTTCGTTTACACGTTATAAAGTGACAGGTTCATTGTAAGGCAAAAACAATCACACCTAGTCTTATCCTCTTGGTGCCGAAACCAAAACTATTCAAAACTGCATACTATTTGTCTGAGTTCATGTGAAAATTGGCGGGAAGAATATACAATCGAAAGGACGGAAAGAAGGAATAGCTACTAGCTAACCAAGAGTAGGGGCATTAACCCTTCACAACAAGTCTAATAGACAGAGTAAGAAAGAGCGAGAGGAATCTCTTTGTCGAGGGTGAAGAGAAAGCATCACCGTCAAATAGGAGATATCAGAAAAGAATTTAAGCAAACATCTCATCGAATAGTTGATTAGCAGTATAAGTACCTACGATCTTTAGATACTTTTTGTTGCATCGTATTCTTCCCATGACTTTGCGCGCGTTAACAGGACTACTTTTCCCAGTTTATCCAAGTCAGATTCTTGTAATATCACACTGATTATGAAGGGAAGATTAGACTAAGAGATATTACAATATTTTAGCTATATTGCCTAACTAGTATAAAAACCTTTGTGTATTTACCTTACTGCTTTCATTACCTTTAACCCTACTACTAATCAAATTCAACAAACAATAAACTAAAAGGAACCAACGTTACTATAGTAAGGTTCTGCATTATGATAGTAAGCTAAGAACAATGTTGTTGTCTCATTGACTTTTGTTAGTTTGATAGTAGAGTTCGTAAGAGAAACTATTCAACCCCCTCCCCCCTTTCTAGTCTCACAACAAGATATTTCCAGACTTTTAGTTGAGCAGTATAGCCTTTACTCTTCTGCTCCTTTCGTGCAGGAGAGGTCTCACCCTTCTACAATATATTCCCATGAGGTTATTTTACCTCACATCAACCTACTTTTGCAGTTCAGCATTCTTCTTAATGAGTTGATCCATCAATTTCTTGAGTTCATTTTTTCCCACAAGTCATTTAATTTCTTCTCAATTTCTTCACTAGTTAGATTGTAATTATCTTTGAAAACTCCAATCAACTCAAGGTTTTGTTTATTCTCCTTTGTTAGGGCAATAAAGTTCTCAGAGGTTTCTTGAAGAGCCTCCTTTAGCTCCTCAGTTGTGGCATCAGAAGTAGAAAGTCAATTATGATAGGAATGTGCAATCCCTCCATTTGTATTGAAATTGATGTAACAAAACTAAGATGTATTAGTTATAATATAGTTAGTGTGTTTAGGCTAGAAGTCAAGTAGGTAGTTACAGTCTAAGTTAGATGCTAGTGAGCAAAAGATTGCAGATGTAGTGGGATCGTACAAGCCACCAGATGCAGACTAGTACAGAGGACTTTGGATGAACAACTATTACATTAATAAACAACAAAAGAACGTCAAAGTCACCAAGATATAAGGAATTAGCTTATAGAGGAGGATCAACACAGAATGCATCAAAGTACAGTAGAACTGTGTGCAGACCAAAATTGCAGCAAGACTGGGTGCAGACTATGGATGTGAAATAGGATTGCGACAGAGACTAAGTGTGAACTAAAGGTTACAGCCGACTGTGTGTAGCAGAGGATGGTTGCTAGTGGTTGGGTGAAAGGTCTGAAGTAAGTCAATCGGAGATTTAAGTTAATGTAGCAACGACATAAATTCTGAAGATAGTGAACTGCCAGTATCAGAAACGAGATGGTGGGGGATATTAGTGGCAAAGTGCCATTTCAGAAACAATGCATTGTCTGCATAGGTTTATTCCGTGATTTTTAAAAGGGAACCGGTGAAGCTTATTGGGGTAAGGCTATCGAATAAGGATTGAAAGGTAAAGAGTGCAAAGCAATCAAGATATTCACAGATTACTCAAGAAAACTAAATCGTGAAGATACATTTGAAGGTGCCACTAGTCTGTAGAAAAACAAATCTTGCAGTAGAGTCGAGAGCTTGGATCTATACAAAGCATTTAGGTTCTTTATCTTTTGTACAAGTTAGACAACTTGTAAAAAAAAGTTTCTTGTAAGCTCAAACAAGAAGATAGTGATACTTACCTCTTGGCTTGACTACACTGGTCACCAAGGGAAGACTTGACTAAGCTCTCGATTATCATTTGATATCGAGTGTCTGAACCAGTATAAATACTATGTCAATTTATTGCTTTTACTGCATTGATATTTAGAATTGCTACTAAGAAATCATCGTAGCTAAACAGAGATAAACTCAAAGAGTAATAAATCTCTACTGCAGATTATCAACTGTCATTTGAAGAGTACCTAAGTAGTCTGCATAGAATAGTGGTCTGCACAAAACTAGTATTCCGCATAAAAAGTTTGAATAAATTTGTATACAACCTATTCACCCCCTCTAGGTTGAAATTCAAGCCTTACAATTGATATCAGAGCCTAACTTTCCAGACTTAACAGTTCTAGGAAGAAAAGGTCCTATATATTCTATTTGCAAAGAAGTTATTAGTAGTTTGTGTGTGTGAAGATCATCATCATCAATAATGGCACCACCAAAGTTCCCCAAATATCTTAACAGGGGAGAACCTCCAACTTGCTCTATTGACAAATTCAATCACTGGAAGCTAAGAATGCTTGCATATCTCAACTCAATAGACGAAAGAATGCAAGACATTGTCGTGAATGGACCAAATGTTCCAATGATGCCAGATCCAAAGGAGTAAACAAGAGAAGTACAACAACCAACATCTCTCTGGTCTAGAGAAGACTGGGATCTAGAGATGGTTGGTAGAAAAATTCCAAATCAAATATTCAAATCTCTGGATGAGAACATGTTTGAGATTGTGGTTCATACGAAGATAGCAAATGAAGCATGGGAGGCTCTACTGCTAAGAAATGAAGGAACTAATGAGATCAGGGAAAACAAGAAGGATGCATTGACACAACAATAGGAACTATTCTTGATGAGATCTGATGAGAATATGACTACTTTCTTCGAAAGGTTCAATGTTGTCATCAACAATCTTAAAACCTTAGGGAAGACTTTTGAAACTAAGGAAATCAACCTAAAGTTTGTAAGATCTCTTGGTGAAATCCGGAATTCAAAGACCACAGCCATAAGAGAATCCAGAGATCTAACAAAAATGTTCTTGTCTCAACTGTGTGGTGTTTTACACACCTACAATCTTGAGGTTGAGCAAAAGAAATAGATTGATGATGCAAGAAAGAAGACCTTAGCCTTCAAAGATCAAGAAAGAGTTTTAAAATCCATGGCAGAAGAGGAGACCAATGATACCTCGTCTGCAAGTGAAGAAGGTCTATCAGAAGAACTGGCACTGATGGGAAAGAAGTTCAAGGAACTATTCAAGATGAGAACTTTCAAAAAGAACTTTCCCTAAAAAAACAAAGATGTAGAAAAGGAAGTTTGCTATAACTGTGGCAGACGAAGACACTTTGTTGCTCAATGCAGAAGACCAACAAAAGACTCGTCTACACTAAAGTTCAAGAAGGACCACAACAAAGTCACCTTTGGAAGAAAGGAAAGAGGCAAGGCTTATGCGGCAAAGACATGGAGTGATACAGACTCTGATGATGAATATATCATATCAAATGCTCAGCTATGTCTCATGGCTAGAGAAGATGAAGAAAAGCATGTATTTGATCTCTCTGACTCAAAGGCTACAACAGAGGAATTGAAGGAAGCACCTCTGAAAGCTTTATTTCCCTCTTAAAGGAAAATAAAGAAAATCTTAAGCAGATTGCAATTCTCAAAAAGAAATGCAATTTAAATAAAGAGACTAGTAATAGTCTAATCAATTCTCAAGATAAACTAAAAGAAGCAAATGAAAAAGTGAAACTTCTCAATGCAGTAGTGGAAACACTTACATTGAGAAACACTGAGCGTCAAAACCAAGTGGATGCCTGGAATGATAAGACCTTAGATATGCAAAAACTGATCAACACAAGTCAATCCTCCCATGATAAAACTGGGTTGGGATACAATGACTAGTTGAAGAACAATGCAGATAAAAAGGTCACTACCAAGGAAGTTAAGCAGACTACTGCAAAAGTTCTACAGAAAAAGAACATTCCTATTGCAACAGGTGTGCAGAAGGAAAATATCTCTACTGTAGCATATGTGCATAAGAGCCAACGTTCTTCTGCACAGACTATGCAAAGCAGCAAAAACTCAGCTACACAAACAGTACTAAGTAAGAAAAGTATGCTCAAGAGATCTCTACTGCAAAGCAAGATCTCTACTGCTCAACCTCAAAGGAATTGGAGCAGATTACCAATACAAGCTTATGATAAATACAATAAGAAACAGAAGCCAAGGAATTCCAAAAGAGAATTTAGAGAAAGGCCTCATGAAGCTCAGCAAGCACCTAACAACTCAGTATGGAATAATTTCTCATGAACAACTTGGAGAAAACCATATTTGAGACACACCTACTCATGTCAAGAGCAGCAAACTAAGTGGAGCAACCCATTAAGAAGCTTAAGACCAAAGGTCTACTACTTTACCTGTGGTAAATGTGGTCACAAATCATTTGAGTGGATTCCAAAAGCTAACCAATGAGTGGGTACCATGTACAAGCTCTCCATGTTTTCATTACAGGAAAAGCAAAAGGGCATATGGTACCTGGACAGAGGATGCTCAGGACACATGATAGGAAACAAATTCATTCTTGAAGACTATAGAAAAGAACATGGACCTCTTGTCATATTTGGAGGAGGAAAAGCAGGTACAACAAAAGATTATGCAACCCTTGCCATAGGTTCCTTAATCTTTAGAAATGTTGCTTGTGTTAAGGGCTTAGAACATAACCTGCTATCCATTAGTCAATTGTGTGATAAAAATTATGATGTGTCATTCACCTATGATACATGCCAAGTAAAGGATAAAATCACACAAGAAGTCAAATTACTAGGAATTAGAAAAGGAAATATTTATGCAGTAGACTTTGATTTATCACAGTCAAAACAAATAACATGTTTCTATACTAAAGAAGCTGAAGATACAAACTGGCTATCCTCAAAACTATAGTAAGAGGATAGCCAGACTCCAAAACTATAGTTAGACCATCCTCAGAAAACCTAATAAGAGGATTCCCTCAAATAAAATTCAAAAAGGATAAACTATGTAGACCATGTCAGGAAGGAAAGCAGACTAGGACAAGCTTTAAACCCTTAAACTCCTCCGAATCTATTAGAATTCTTGAATTGTGACATATGGATCTTTTTGGTCCAGTTGAGGTGGAAAGCTTAAACAAAAAAGGGTTCGCTCTAGTTATAGTAGATGATTACTCCAGATATACTTGGGTAATATTCTTACATAAAAAGAGTGAAACATGTAGTCTGCTGACAAGGTTCCTTAGACAGATCCAAAATGAAAAAGGAATAGAAGTAATCACAATTAAAAGTGATCATGGTACTGAATTTGATCAGATAGGAATAGATGTATAGTGCAATGATCATGGAATTAAACATAACTTCTCAGCACCAAGAACATCCCAACGCTCATAGAGGCAACTAGCACAATACTTTCTGATGCAAACTTATCTAAAAGTTTCTGGGCAGAAGCAGTTAACACTGCTTGCTATACTCAAAATAGATGCACAATTCATAAACTTTATAAGAAAACCCCTATGAATTATGGAAAGGAAAGACACCAAGTGCCAAATACTTTCATGCTTTTGGATGCATTTTCTATATACACAACAATGATAAAAGCTATTTATAGAAATTTGATCCTAAGGCAGATGAGGGAACCTTCTTAGGATACTCAACAAACCGCAAAGCATTTAGAGTATATAATAAAAGAACATAGACTGTTGAGGAGTCAGTTCATGTATCATTTGATGAAAAAGAAACATTCATAAGGGATGCAAATGTATTTGATGAGGAATATGCATGCAAGGATTTAAAGTCTATCAAATGGATGTAAAAAGTGCATTCCTAAATGGAAAGCTGCAAGATGAAGTTTATGTTGTACAATCTCCTGACTTTGAGGATTATTAATATCCAAAGCATGTATATAGGTTAGATAAGGTTTTATATGGGCTAAAACAAGCACCTAGGGCATGGTATGAAACCCTCTTAACTTTTCTTTGTGAGAATAAATTTGAAAGAGGTAAGGTAGATAGATCCCATTCTGTTCTTAAAGAAGCATAAGGAACATAAATTGTTAGTGCAAATCTATGTTGATGATATTATATTTGGTTGCGCTAATGATAAGCTTTGTGAAAGATTTGCAGAACTAATGAAATCCAAATTTCAAATGAGCTTAATGAGGGAACTAAAATATTTCATAGGATTGCAAGTACAACAATTAAAGAGTGGAATCTTCTTAAATCAATCGAAGTACTTAAAGAACATAATTAAAAGGTATAGATTAGATAGTGCTAATCATATGAAAACCCCTATGAGCACATTAATTAAAATAGACAAAGATGAACTTGGAAAGAAAATAAATCAAACAATGTATAGAGGAATAATAGGGTCATTATTATACCTTACTACAAGCAGACCAAACATTCAATACGCAGTCTGTGTGTGTGCCAGATATCAATCTGATACCAATGAATCTCATTACAGTGTAGTCAAGAGAATCCTAAGATATCTCAAAGGAACTCCAAATCTTGGTGTATGGTATCCTAGGGAATCAGATTTTTCCCTCACAAGTTTTTCAGATGCAGATTTTGCAGGTTGTACAGTTGACAGAAAGAGCACAAGTGGATCATATCAAATCATTGGAGCAAAGTTAATATTATGGTTCAGCAAGAAGTAGACTACTGTGTCTACCTCTACTACAGAAGCCAAATACATTGTTACTGGAAGTTGTGCTGCGCAAATATTATGGATGAGGTCACAACTTGCCGACTACGATATAATATTTTCTAAAATCTCTATATTTTGTGATAACACGCCTGCAATGGCTATTTCAGAAAATCCAATTTTTCATTCAAGAACCAAACACATTGATGTCAGATATCATTTTATGTGGGATCATGTGCAGAAATATCATATTAAATTGGAATACATTCTAACAGAAAAATAAGTTGCAGATATTTTTACAAAATCTCTTAATGAAAACAAGTTTATTCAATTTTGTGGAGAATTGAGTATACTTGATTTAAAACAGTGAAATTGACCAAAATGCTTTACTGCTCTACTACATGTGTAGAAAGCAGACTAGCATTTTTTTAAAAAAACTACAGACTAGTTAATAAGTAGAGTGCAGACTAGAATCAATATTGCTCTGCTGCATCTATTTTAGAAAATTAAATCCGTTTTTAATAAGTTAAATAACCGCTTTCGTAAAATAATGCGTAACGGTCAAATAATGACCGTCACTACGTAATGGTTAGAAAAACACTAACAACGGTCATATTTTCCAAACGAGTATAAAAACTATAGATTTTCAATTAGAAAATCACTTTTCTTTCTAATTATTCTCTTTCTCTCTCTCTCTCTCCAATAACGTTCTAACTCTCTCTCTCTCTCTTTCTCTAAACTCTCGAGCGCTTTCCTTATCTTCTAAAAATCTTCAAGAAAAGATCGAACTACAAACCGGCATTGTGTTCAATTTCAATACAATAAACAACGAATCATATGAGGTCAAAGACATAGCTTACCTGATCGAAGAGGTTGGAATAAAATTCTTGTGTGAACACACAAGCAGGATTTATGATGATGAAGTTTTGAACTTTATCAAAAAGGCAAAAGTTGTAGACAACCTGCAGCATATCATACACCTCTACTACAAGGGGGACTTCAATCTCTATAAAATTAGAAGACTTCGCACAATACTTCAATCTTCAAAATGAAGATTCAAGGGTCATTCCACTAGATGTTGTCACGTTGGGAAGGTAAGCAATGCTTAGCCAAGAAAGGTGGAATGAAGGGATAAGAACAATGAATAAGTTCTTATCACAAGCTGCTTGCTAACATTGTAAAGAAGGTCATCCTCTCAAGAGTGTTCAATAAAGATCAGATTACAACTGATCAACAGGAGATCATGTGCGCAATTCTTACGAAAACGAGAGTCAACTAGGCAAGTTTGCTCATGTATCAACTTGTCAGAGCAGTACAAGCAAGACAACCACTATTTTGAAGGATAATCAGCATCCTTCTGAAATATAAATTGAAGCTTTCTGATAAGGAAGAAAGGCCATGGAACGCGGCCAAGCAGATTGATGTAAAGAAGATAGGTAAACTGCCTCTTAGACTCGCAAAGAAGACTACAGCAGTACAGACCCTGGTCAACCTGCAGACCATCCACCAAAGCCTGCAAAAGTGCAGACGAGACGGAAGGCTAAGGAGACCACTGCAGCAATAGTGCAGTCTACTATAGTACAGACAAGATATGCAAAGAAGCAGATAAGAAGATGCCAGCTTAACCAAGATAAAGCAACCTAGGGTAACAAGGAGAAGAATCATTGTGCAGACCTCCGACGAAGAAACTGTATTAGATAAACCTACTACAGAACCAATTACCATGGAGGAGGAGAAAACAGTGTCTGTAATAATGCAGACTAGAAAAGCTATTGGGCAGTCTGCAATAGTGCAGATTGGGCAAATTACTGAGCCATCTTCTTCAAAGATCCCATCTAAAGTACCAGAAATTATTGCTCTTCATGATGCAAACGTGGCAATTCAGTTCTTGAGTTCAGATAGAGGCTTGTTACAGAAGGCTATACCCACGATGAAATAAAGGAAATAGAGGCAAAGATGTTAGCGCTATAGACGGAACCAACCTTAGTTACCTCCGCTGCACCCTCCCTTACTATCAGACCTCTTGCAGCAGATCCAACAACAACAACGACAATTATTCCATTCATCAGTAGTGGACTGGAAACTTTAACAATTACAAAAGACCAACCAATGACTGCAACCGCAACATGGACAACAATACCTCCAACTATATAAGAAAGGCCCTCTCCTGAGAAAATTATTGACACAGTCATGTAGATAGTCAAAGCAATAGAAGAAAGTCTACTGCAACAGAAGGCCATAGACTCTCAACTGCTTGTTGAAAGAAAATAAGCTGAGACGGAGAAAAAGGCCATAAGAGAAGAATTGATTAAGGAGTTTGTGGCACAACACAAGCTACCAATCAAGAGGCCAACAAGAGCTGGAAGAACAATACGGTCTTCAAGACCAAAAGTTGATTCCTCAAGGCCAAAAATACTGTATAGGATAAATCCAGACCAATCACAAACTCTGATTGGGGACATCACTGGAATGACTGAAAGAGAGATCCATCAAATCGCTCAACTTCACAAGAAGCAGAAAGCGAGTAGGTCAATAAGACCAAATGAAGCCCACATACTCATCAACGGGACCCTGGAATTCAAGTATTCCACCTTGAAGACAACCAGGCTGAGGTATGCAATCGTCAGACTCATTGAGTTTGTAAACTCACCTGTAGTCGAGGTAGAGCTGCAAAAAATCTTAAATAAATATGTCTAAGCCGCAACTGAGGAGACCTATGACTATCTCTCCAAACCTGACCTCGGAGAACATCAACAATCTGATGGAGGTGATGATGATGATACCCCACACCATCCTGATGATCAGCAGGATGGTGATGAAATCATTGATGAAGTTACAAAGAAAGGAGTGCAAATGCAGACGATGGCAGCCGAGACCGCAGCAACAGAGACTCCTACAGCAGAAGAACTTATAGATGAGCCGGCTGAAGCAGAGACGTCTGCAGCTGAAAGAGATGCCCCTCCAACTGACACCCAAGTAGAACCAACGGCTGAGGAACCAGTAGCACCACTAACTACAGAAGAAGGATAAGCTGAGTCCTCAACCGATGAATCTATCGCAGAAACACCACTGATCATGATGATGATCAGATGAAGGACAAACCACTCAACAAACCATAGAAGAACTTCCTGACATTGAGGAAGACTCACTTGTAGCTAAGGTCACATCCAAAGAAGCCCCCACAAATACAGAAGAGCTAACCATTGCTGCAGCTGAGATAAATGATGCAGACGACTTCAGCCCAGTTGCAGTAGAGGAACAACAAGCAACTCCATCTCGAGACATTCAACACATAGTATTTACTCTACCATCTACATTTGGGTTAGCACAAATGGCAACAAATATACCCTCTATAGTACTAGAGCCGATGTATAGTGAGACCTCAACAACTAGAATGACACCAACTGAAATCAAAGACCTAAAGGAAGCTTTTGAAGAACATGAAGTTCAGATCCTTTTTGTTCAACCCCATCAACAAGGTGAAAGAATCCCTACCTCACCCTTAGAAGATACAACTGCACCAGCTCGATCAAGAAATCTATGGAATGCACTCATGGATCAGGACTGCCTTATACGATCTACTCGAAACCTTGGAGCCAATTGCAGTAGACTTAGCAGCAGAAAAGGAGATCAGAAAAAGCACCTTTGACTACTTTGGAGACACACTGAGGAATCTAGCAGCATAATCAAAGAATCAGTAAATCTTCATAATCAAAGAATCAGTATTTCCGACTTCAACAAATTCAAAGGGGAATAAACTTCAGAACTACGAAAGCTCCATGAAACTCTGCAGACCACCAAGCAACAGATTGATGAGCATATGCGCATTAATGATATCAAATTTGGTCTCCTCGAAACCAAATTGCAAGTAGTTCAGAGAAACATCTTCTTTGAACTCAAAGGCGTCCGTGCTGCTCTTGAAGCACTAACCTCTACCCTCAATGCTAACAAAAAGGGGGAGAAACTATCTGAAGTAGAGCAGGAGAGGTCTAAGCCTACAGATGAGCAGCAGAGGACCCCTTCTAAGACTTAGGGGGAGAACTCTTCTGTAGCAAAAAAGGAAAAGTTCCTCTGAGTAAGGGAAGGAGTAGTCTTCTAAGAGGTCTAAGCATCATAAGGAAGAATCCTACGAAGAACGCAAAGGACACTTCAGAGATTCAGAGTAAAGGCATCGAAAATGTAGAAGGGAAACTGAGGAAGAACGAAGACACAAGCGTAGTAGAGGCAAGGAGCACCAAAGGTAAAACTTTAGATTGCTGATTTTTAATTATGTTGTTGTTAACAATGTAATTAAGTTGAAATTAATTTCAACAAAATGTATTTACATAGTTAGAAAAGTTGTAATCTTGTTGTACTACATAGAAGTTTTGTTAGCATCAATTTGGAGGGAGATTGATAGGAATGTGCAATCCCTCCATTTGTATAGAAATTGATATAACAAAATTAAGATGTATTAGTTATAATGTAGTTAGTGTGTTTAGCTAGAAGTAAAGTAGGTAGTTACAGTCTAGGTTAGATGCCAATGAGCAGACGGTTGTAGATGTATTGGGATCGTGCAAGCCACTAGATACAGACTAGAACAGAGGACTTTGGATGAACAACTATTATATTGATAAACAACAAAAGTATGTGAAAGTCACCAAGATATAAGGATTGAGCTTACAGACGAGGATCAACACAGAAGGCATGAAAGTACAGTAGAACTGGGTGTAGACCAAAGTTACAGTAGAGACTAGGTGGAGACTACGGATGTAGACTAGGGTTACGACAGAGACTAAGTGTGAACTAAAGGTTGCAACAGACTGGGTACAGTAGAAGATGGTTGCTAGTGGTTGGGTCAAAGATCTGAAGTCAGGCAATCAGAGATTTGAGTTAAAGTAGCAACGGCATAAATTCTGAAGATAGTGGACTGCTAGCATCAGGAACGAGTTAGTGGGGGAAATTTGTGGCAAAGTGCTATTTCAGGAAGAGTGCGTTGTCTACATAGGTTCGTTCCTTGAGCCTTTAAAAGGGAACCGGTGAAGCTTATTGGGGTAAGGCTGTCGAATATGGATTGAAAGTTAAAGAGTGCAAAGCAATCAAGATATTCACAGATTACTCAAGAAAGCTAAATCGTGAAGATACAGTTGAAGGTGTCACTAGTCTGTAGAAGAACAAATCTTGCAGCAGAGTCCAGAGTTTGGATCTATACAAAGCATTTAGGTTCTTTATCTTTTGTACAAGTTAGACAACTTGTAAAAGGAAGTTTTTTATAAGCTCAAACAAGAAGATAGTGATACTCACCTCTTGGCTTGACTATACTGGTCACCAAGGGAAGATTGGACTAAGCTCTCGATTATTATTTGATATCAAGTGTCTGAATCAGTATAAATACTGTATCAATTTATTTTGCTTTTACTGCATTGATATTTAGAATTGCTACTAACAAATCATCGTAGCCAAACAGAGATAAACTCAAGAGTTATTAATCTCTACTGTAGATTATCAACTGTCATTTGCAGAGTACTTGAGTAGTCTGCATAGAATAGTGGTCTGCATAGAACTAGTATTCCGCATAAAAAGTTTGAATAAATTTTTATACAACCTATTCACCGCCCACTAGGTTGAAACTTGAATCTTACAAATTACATGTTGCTTGTCCGTAACCTTAGACATGACACATAGTTGAGCATTTGAAATTGTTTCTTCATCATTTGTGTCTATCTCACTCCAGGTCTTTACAACACTTGCTTATTTTTTTCTCCTTTCTATAAGAGTTATCTTTTTTATAGTCCTTTTTTCTTTTCTATGTAGTAAACTCTTGAGGAGCTAGTCTGCATTATGTAGCAAAGTACCCTAGCTTGCCATAGTTATAGCATACCTCCTTTTCTTCTTTCTTTGGCTTGACTCCACTGCTTTTCTTGAAGTTTTTCTTCTTGAAAAGCTTTTTAAATTTCTTTTCCATTAGTGCTAGCTCTTCAGAGGCCAATTGCTTGTTGAGGACGTTCCAGTAGTATCTTCCTCTTCTATTGATCTCACTATCTTCTCTTGAGATTTAAAAGCCAAGGTCTTCTTCCTTGTCTCATTAATCTGCTTTTTTTCTCTACTTCCAGTGGTTGAACTTATCAAATGGGCAAGTGGGTGGTTCACCATTGTAGGGAAATTTAGGTAACTTTGGAGGAGGCATTTTTTCTTTACAAAATTTACTATTAATAACTTCTTTGCAAGTAAGAAATAAAGAAAGAAAGAGACCTTTTTCTTTCTAATAACTGTTAAGTGTAGAAAATCAGGCTTTGATATCAATTATAAATCTTAGAGTTTATAATAAATAGCTTGGGGGAAGAGGATCAATAGGCTATTTAAAAATTTTCTTAGCAATTTAGTGTACTTTGGTCTTGACTTATGTGTGTAAGGTTGGCGAAAACAGCTTTGTCTTCTACATACTGGCGAAAACAGCTTGCAGTCGAGTCTTGAGTTCTTTGAACTTGTCTCCTCTGTGTGTAAGGTTGTGATCTAGTAGTTCTAATATATATATAATAAAATACAGTAAATGACAAAATAATTTATACTGGTTCAGATAATAGTTGTCAAATGACAAATGAAAGCTTTGTCTAATATTCCTTTTATGACCAATATAGGCAAGCCAAGAGGGAGTACATTATCTCTTTGTTTATGACTTAAAAAGAAACCCCTTTACAAGTAAACTACTTGCTAAGGTAAGAATCTAGATCGTTGTATAGATCTTCTTCTAAAGACTCTCATACAGATGTTATTCTTGATGCACACTAGTGAACTTTATTCCTTTGATCTACAATCACATCTTTGAGAACGATTACCAATCACTTTGAGAGAGTTTTTTCTTGTCAATGAGTCTCACAATCGTCGTCAACCTTCTTTGAGTTCAATCAATCCCTTTTTATAGAGTCAGGGAATAAGAACTCGTGATTGTACTATTACGACACTGACAACTGTCTATTTGTCCCCTGTGTGTATTCTTAGTGATATTGAAAGGTCTCCTCACAACAATCTTTAACATCGTACTAAGTTTCAAATCTCAAACCTTCGATATGACAGTTTCACTAATCTTTATCCAATCATCCATCAGCTTTGCTACATTTATGACTTGGCCGTGATCCAGAGATTTTGATCATAGATCCTTAAATATATTTTTTGCCGTCCATGTTTATCCTAATTGTTTATCTAGAACACTTTGTAGTAGTCTACATCTAAGCGATACACTGATGTGGGCGAAAACACACATATTTAGTTTTTGTTTAGAGTCGGATACTGTCGTGTTTTTCTTTTAGATTGATGATGGAAGATATGTTTTTATGTAAACGTTATTTGGAAGAAGTTTTAAAGTCACGGAATGTGTACAAATACGTTCAAAAATGGATATGATGAAATTTAGATGAGATGGAAAAAGGATTGCAAATTTAGTAAGCACTATGGACCATGTCGTTGAGCATCAAACAACACAATTTGTATATCTTGAAGGACCGAAGTCACTGCCCAAGATGATACAGCCCGTGTCGATGACAAATGAAATGACACGAGCCGTGTTTCTTCATAATCTAGGAGCTTTCATGACAAACACGGGGCAAGCCATATGAAGGTTTATGACACCGACCGTGTCATGTTATATATAAAGGATCAGATATTTTTCTTATCTTGCCTTTGATTGATTGATTTTAAGTTTTATTTTCTCTTTATAAATACAATTTTGAAGAGAAGAAGAGAAGAAAGAGGTTTTTCACAGAAAGTTTTCAGAAAACGTCGTCAAGCAGATAGAAGAGAGAGATAGTCGTCTCAATCAAGGAACGAGATCCTACACATACAGAACGAAGATCATCAACATCAATCCGCCGTCTATGCAAAGGTGAAGACAGTCGCGCATCATCAACATCCCTACACAACTTTATTCTCAGATTTGTAATCACGAGGACTCTACAAAACTTTGTTTAGAATTAGCTTTTCAAATTCATTGTTGAAGTTCATGTTGATTGTCTATGAGTGTTATTCATTGCTATGGACGAAGTTTCACTTTTTCAATGCCAATGTATATTGATTGAGATTAGTGTGTGCTTAATTTAGATATTTATTTTGATAATTGTGGATATTGAATTATTGAGACTGTTAGAATACAGATCTTAATATCTCCAACTTTATATTACATGATTTTTATGCATGAATTGATCTTAATTAATTGATAAAAATTGTATACCTTGGAATTAGTTACTCTAGGTTATATAATTTTTATTATTGCAATTATCATTCTCATTTGATAAAACATAGTAGCAAAATTATAATTATGTCATTCTCATTTATATAATTAAAGTTATCCATTTCATAATAGTTTTTTGAAAGTCATTCTCATTTGCTTACTAAATAAAATAGATTGAATTATTATTTATGATCAATATTAATTAAGAAAGGTATATTCTCATTTAGTCTAATTTAATTAATATTAGTATAGCTCATTCTCATCTGACTACAAATTTAGTTTATAATGTTAACTTAGTTAGCTACAATCTACATTGTGCAATATTGAATTGGAGAGAAAATTATAATCTATGATTTAATCATAATCCACTTGATTCAAAATTATATGAATTTAATATCTCTTATATAGAAAGTTTGAATGTTCTATCTTTTTCAACTTTATTTTTTTTTATCTTAGTTTAGTACTTTATTCTTTATCATCAAAATCCCAAACCTCCAATTTATGCAACGTATTTTATATAAGATCACAAAATTTAAGACCCCCACTTCACAAGGCATTATATATAGTGCTAGGATTTTCTGTTTTAATAAGTTACATGACTTATTGGTAGAATAATTATCATGGAGCTTAATTGACAGTGATTTCAAAAACTGACATCAAAATCAAATAATGCACTTGAAAAATCGTAAATTAAAACAAAATAACTGAAATTGGAAGTGGCAGTTGAAAATTTAATTACTGCTGCAATTAATTTTAGTCATCCTGTGTGACAAATCGAGTGATGAAATGAATGGCCAATTGAATGAATGACCTTGTCTTCTTTCATATACATCATGCTTAATTGACTGAATTTTAAACATACAGAGGAATAACTGTTAATTGTTGACCCATTTAACAAACTTATTTTTTGTTAGTAACAATATAGAATATAACATAGGTTCCAAATAAATGAGTGATTAATATAGATTTCAGTTCAGTTTTCTCTCGAGAAAACAATGTGCATTCTAGGTTGGACTCATGATCTGTTATAGCATATCCTTTTAACTCATCTCGTGTTTATTACAATAAATTTTCATTATCACTAACATATGACATTAAAATTCAAAAACTATACATATAAAGTCGCACAATGAGTCAAAAATTTGTGACCATGTCAAGATGGAATCATCGAAGCAGCATAAATCTTGAGCATATCGAGCAATAAGAGAAACTTTTCAAACGATCATCGTAAAATGGGAATCATTTCCCGCATTGATTTTTTCATGTGGTTTCACGTAGCATAACCACATCAGGTATATGTATTATGTAAGCTGATACATGCGTGAACAACGTTGTGATGAAAGAGTACATGCAGCATGCATACAATCTCCCCCTAATCATTATTGAATGCACCCTACTCCTACTAATTAATTAGCTCTCTTGTGTCTCCATCTATAAATATTACGTTTTGTTCCGCTCTATGTATTATTATGTAAATAGTAACCCACAAATTCGAAAAAATCCAGACAAATGGAAATCTTTGAGATGGGAGACAATATCATGGATTTGGGTCTTAGATTAAGCTCGACTCTGAACTGTTACAGATCTTCTGTCAAGGAATCAACTACCACAGCGTCGCCTCTGTCATCGCAGCTTATCCTTAGATGTCCATCTCCATCAATGATCCTCCTTCAGCAGAGAAGTAGCAACTCTAGAGATTGTGTCGTTGGTGTTGGTGGTGCCGTAATTGATTATGCGAAATCTGCATTTGAAAGTGAGTGTCAATTGACAACAGGTAGGTTTTCTTAGAATTACAGTCTAGTGCTAGTCATTAATTTACTACATTTTTTTGCTTTTGATGCATATAATTAAGTGCTTTTTATCAAACAAAATGCTTTTAAGAATGCATTGCTCCCAAAACTACAATGATCTATATTTGACAGTCCTATACTGCAAATTCGAAAATCTACATAATTCACGGAAGCTGTTCCGATGTTTTTTTTCTGTCAGTTCATTTTATTAAGTATGAAATCTGAATTTCTTACATGTGATGACTTTGATGAATGAATTGGCAGAGGGAAGACAGTCAAGAATGAAGAGATCGAGAACAGCTCCAAATCTAACAGGAGTAACCGGCTTGAATCAATCACCAATTGTGACAGTGGAACTTGACGAGGAGGCAAGGGTTCCATCACCGGCCAACAGCGCCTTGTCGGGTGTGACAGGGAAGTTATGCATTTACTTATTTATTTATAATATATATATACCATGCATTTTTTATTTATTTACTTTCCATTTGTATTAGTTAGCGGTTTCATTGAAGCATTGTGTTTGATGGTGCAGAAGCAAAAGGAGGCATTGGCAAAGCAACTTAGACTGAGGCCGAGGAAGGTTGAGGTATGGTTTCGAAACAGACGAGCAAGGTAATGTCTTACCAGTATTCATTGTTAACGGGTTATATGGATGCAATTAATATAGGCATTATACAGCTTGATTCCAATGTACTAGATAGAGCTTGGCAGTATCATGTATTGAAGTATATGACTGCTAATCAACTGTTGGATGCTAAGTGTCAAACCGTATATCAATGAAAATACAGGAAAAAAAAATGGAAATTCAGTATGTCGATGTAGCAAACTGCTTGTATCAAATTCAGCTCCGTTTAGAAATGTCAAATTATTAGGCCTACCAAAAACTGTGTCTAGCGCCACAGGATAAATGGAAGCTTCAAGCAAAGAGAAGTGCATGTTGATGCTAGTTTATTAGCACTGAATGGAATATTATTCAATAATTTGTATCTAGATCGACTAACATAGTATCTCCTATTTTAGGGGAAATGTCAAATTATAGATTTCGTCGTCCTAGGGCATGTAAAACGTATTAGGATCGGAAAGCCTCCTTTACTGTGTTTGTTAGCAATCAAGGGGCAGGAAATCCACCCTAAATGTTCTAGGGTTGGCGCTATCTGCTTACTGAATATACTTGTGTAAAAGCATATACACATGGACCGTATCTTGAGAAGATTTCAACTATAGTTTCATGGTATGAGATCAAAATGTCAGTTTGCGCTACCTAGCTATAGCTAAGAAGATCCTGCCTAGATATTTAATACAACCATTAAGCTACATGGATAAGTCTTTACAAAGCATGCATTATATGGTTATGATTTCGCTTTCCTGTCGAAGAAAAGGATCTAGGCTAGATTGTGAGGCTTAACCCATAACTAGTTGTTAATTAACTTTATTTTGTAGCTTTGACATAATAAGGTGCTAATTATTGAAAGCAAGTGTACATCATTAGATACTGCTAGAAAGAATGCCAGATTATGTGTGGGCACACAACAAACTGACATCATAGACCTTGGAATATATCTGATGTATATTTCATTTTGTGAAGAAGTTTAATACTTTTGAGCTATAGAGCAAAAACTTTAGAAGGCAGTTAATTATTTCTATAGTGGGAAGTCCTCCTATATCATGCGAACGAGTTTAATTAATCCTGGTTCTTAACGTCTCACCTCTTCAGGATGATAGAACCTTTGAATTGCTGACTTTTAGAAGGCATACGCAGTTGGGATAATTCTTGTGCATCCATGTAACATCGTACCATCTTATTTTTATGCGTTGTCCCTTATGGTCTTAATCAATTGATGCAGAACAAAGCTGAAGCAAACAGAGGTGGATAGTGAGTATTTGAAAAGGTGTTATGAGAAGCTGACAAGCGAAAACATGAGAGCATTGAAGCTTTCTCCAGAGTTATACACCCACATGAGTCCACCTACCACACTTGTCATATGCTCCTCATGTGAGCGCATGAGTGTCCCTTGCGCTTCATCAACCTCTTTGGCTGCTGTGGTAGCTAAATACGAGACAGGTTTTTTAAATCGACCAGCGACACCGATGAAAGAGCAGAAAGCTGCAACAGCTATTCAGTATAGAAATATGTTGACACTATAGTACTCGACTGAAAATTACAGCTTATTGCCTTTTCTCTTTACTCTTTGCAGAAGTGTTTCTTTAGGTTGGGTTGCCAAACAGGGTGGCTCTGCTTCATCGTTATACCAGTTCTGACACCTAATCCTCTCATCAACTGATGACAAGTTTCTCTCGTTGACAATTTGACTCCTGATATATAAAGGGAGCTGATTTAAACTCGGTCAAATATGCGGACTTCTAGATTTTATCTGAGATTTCATATTCGAATTCAGATTATTTATTTATTTTATTTTATTTTGACAATTGAAAAAAGGATGATCGAAGTTACAATATTTCTGGTACTTGTTGCCTGTTGGTAATGAGAAAAGCCATGAAATGAGAAAGAACTTTAGCTGATTTACATCAAGATAAAATAAATATTTTAAAAACAAAGGGAACAAGAATAAACATGGAAAAAGTCCTGTATAAGGCTATACCAGAGGTTGCTCGGTTATATTCCATCCCCGCTACTCTACAATGGGATTGTTGTGCTTGGGATTTTCTCTGTCATCATCAAAAACTTCTCAAGATAGATTGTCAAGTATGCATTTGGAGCACATTGCTCCTTACAAAGAGCTATCAGCACCACTCCTCATAAAGCAAACAGAAGAAAGCCCAAAAAATTTAATCATCAACTTATTTATAAAATTAAACAATAATCAAATGTTCCTGCAATGAGATCGAACAAAATAAAATGAAAGCTTGCAGAAAATTTAACAAACAAGGAGCTTTTCGAGAATTTAACATGGTTTAATCATCGAGGAGCTGATTCTTGGATGAGAGTGAAGCTTAATCGTGCTTTGGGAAATGGTGCTTGGATAGAACAGTATGAAGTTGCTCATGCTTATTTCCCTGAGGCTAATATTTCACACACTGTCCCATAGTTGTTTCATGGGTAGAGGGCTTCAGGAATAGGAGTTACTCATTCCCTGAGGCTAATATTTCACATCACTGTCCCATAGTTGTTTCATGGGTAGAGGGCTTCAGGAATATGAGTTACTCATTCAGATTTCTTAACATGTGGGTCATCTCTCCTAGTTTTATGGATATAGTGAGGAATGCATGAAATCAGGATGTGCAGGGTCATTCTATGTTCCAGCTGGTTTGAAAATTGATATCTCTTAAGCCTGCTCTTAGAGATTTGCATAAGCCATCCTTTAAAATTGGCCAAAGGTTGGATGAGGATAGGGCTCAGCTATCTCACTTGCATCAGCTGCTTAGGCAGGACTTTAACACTGATCTCAAGGAAGATCTTGATCGTTGCATCAAGAAAGTGAAAGAAGCTTGTTATTGTTGAAGAAACGTATATAAGTTAGCAGGTGAGGATGAGATGGAACCAGGGAACGGACAGGAATACAAAATATTCCTATTTTGTTGTAAAGGGCAAGAGAAGGAAGAGCATGATTCCAGCCATTATATAGGAGGAAGGAGTGGGGTATACAGATGGTTTCTTTAAAATCTCTGGGGAAATAGTTGGAGGGGAGGCCATTCTGGATTGGTTGCAAATAAGAAGCTTTTGAAGCAGCTGAATGCCACTCTTATCAATCTGGTTGCTAAGCATCCTTAGGCCACTTTATTTTTTGATTTTCGTAACTCAGGTAGATACATAGAATGGACAGATCCTGAACTTGCAAACAATGCTTAACATGAGTCAATCCTCACATGATAAGACAGACTTATGTTATAAGGATTGGTTGAATAATCTTTCAGATTTAAAAACGATTGATAATGTCACCACCGGTAAGAAAAGACAAAGCAGATCTCTACAAAAATCTTGCATAAGGGCAAAGCCTCTACTGCAAAAGGAAAGCAGAAGAATAAGGCCTCTACTGCTCAACCCCAAAGGGTTAACTCCTTAAGAAAAAACATCAGCACGAACTGGTGTAGAATACCACAAGATGCAAAACGTCTAGAATCATAAGATTGAAACCAGTAAAAGGCCATACCGACTTCAGTATGCACCAAAGTACTCAATGTGGAACAATATTTCCAAATCTGCCTCGAGAAAACCACATATGAAGCCCGTCGGCATATTCATAATGCAACAGAAGAGAGGAGAAACACTAACAGACCACCTAGGACAACAAAACCAAGGGTCTACATTTATACCTGTGGCGAACCAGGCCATAAGTCATTCTAATGTTGGACTCCACACAAGAAAATAATTCAAGTGTGGATCCTAAAGACTAACAAGTAAAGACCCATACGAATGGGTACCATGTACAAGTTTTCAATGTTCTAATGCAGGAACAACAGAGTAGAACGTGGTACCTGTAGCGTGGATGGTCTGGACATATGACTAGGAAGAAAAGCATTATGAAAGATTACAGAAAGGAAGAAGGATCCCTAGTCATCTTTGGAGGAGGCAAGACAGGTAAAACTAAAGGTTATAATTAGCTTGGTACAGGTTCTTTAATCTTAAGCGATGTAGCTTATGTTAAAGGTTTAGAACATAACTTGCTTTCCATTAGTCAATTATGCTTATTGTCCCATTTACTCATGATTCAAGTCAAATAAGAGGCAAAGTCACCAAAGAAGTCAAATTGGTAGGAACCAGAAAAGGAAATATTTATGTAGTAGACTTTAACTCATCATAATCAGCACAAATAACATGTTTTTACACAAAAGATGCTGAAGATACAAACTGACTATGATATAAGCTCACTTGAATTTCAAAACTATAACCAAATTATCCTTAAAAAAATCTAGGGAGAGGACTTTCTCAAATAAAATTTAGAAAAGATAAGTTGTGGAGACTATGCCAAGAAGGAAAGTTAACTATAACAAGTTTTTAACCTCTAAAATCATTAGAATCAGGTAGAATACTGGAGCTATTACATATGGATCTTTTTGGTCCAGTAGAAGTAGAAAGTTTAAAGAAAAAGAAGTATACCCTCGTCATAGTAGATGACTATTCAAGATATGCATGGGCAATGTTCTTCTCCAAAAATAGTGAAACTTGGAGTCTGCTAACTAGATTCCTGAGGCAAGTTGAAAATGAGAAGGGCACTGAAATAATCACAATCAGGAGTGATCTCCAAAGCTACAGCGCCAAAGCTCATTCCATCAGTACCAACCACAAGGTATATGATAAATACATATGGTTCAAGGATAGAAATTAGAATAGTTGATGGCATGACAGAGGCATAAATCCATCAACTGGTCCAAATTTAGAAAATGGAGATCAACAAGAAAAAGAGACCCACTGACCTATATATTGTTCGGTGGAGTTCTGAAGATCAAAGACTCAACTCTCAAGAAAATAAGGCACAGATAAGCACAATCGCAACATGTTGAATTTGTGCACACTCCTAAAGTGGAGGCTGAATTGAAGAGACTAGTAGATAAGCATGTCAGGGCAATGGCCTTGGAGATTTATGATTATCTCTGGAGGCCAGTAGTCGGTAGAGCGCAACCATCAGGAGATGATGATGGTGACGATGAATTCCCATAGCTAGAAGGCCATAATGATGATGATGACATCATTAATAAGGTAACTCAAGAAGGAATCTAGAAGAAATCAATAGCAGAATCATCTGTTGTAGAAGGGCCAGCAGCAGAGTCACCTATAGTCGAGTCCCCAGCAACAGAGCCTACTCCTTCACAACCAGCGGTACAGGAGGAAACAACAACAGAGGAATAACAATTAGGGATACAAGAGAGACTACCATAGAAGAAACTACTACAGACTATCAGCAGACTACAGAGCAAGCAGAATTCACCCAAGTTACCTTACTTGACCTCACTTCCACGCAGATAGACAAAATAGTCATAGTGAAGGACCAATCAGTAGAAACAATCTTATTGCCAACAGAGAAGTAGACTGCAACAGACAACAGTCTCAAACGTGTCATCCTTGAAGAAATCAACAAACGCCTAATGAGTGACACTCCCTCTGGCCAGGAAAATAAGCAATGTCAAGATTTATTTTCATTAAACCTGGAGTTTCCACACCCCCCCTTCCTCTTAATTTGGAATAGTGCAGACTAGGGTAGATCCATCATCTGTAGGTTTCCTCCAAGACCTACTCTACAGTGGTACATCTGGCATTCAGATGACACCCTAGACTGCAACTAGGAGTTTGAGACAAGGTCTTTTAGATGCCATAATGAAACCAATCCATGGAAGGCCATCCACTACTACAAGAACAGCAACAAAGACTGAACCGTCTGCACATTAATAATCATCTCCATCAGAAACTGCTATTGAATACAGACTTAGACAACTGGATCAAGAAATCTACGACATGCATCAGTGGACAATGGATGCATTCAAGGAACATCTCAACAAATTGCAACCAGTTACAGATGAGTTGGAAGCTGAGAAGACTACCAGGGAAAGGTATTTTGAAGACTCTCTCCAACGTGGCTGAAGGTCTTGCAGATCAAATACAAAGGGTTAATGTCCTAAATCTTCAGCAGTAGAGGTTCAACTCCTCAAATCTGAACAAGTTAAGGGGACAACACTCAGCTAACCTGCGTAAACTGCAAGCATCCTTGAAGATCACCTATTAGCAACTTACGGAGCACATTTGCAACAATGACACAAGGCTTGATTTTCTGGAAAACATTGTACGCTAGATTTTAAAGAATTTGTAATGATGGATTTTTTTACCATAAAATAAAAAGATCCAATGAAATCTTTTGCATCACAAAATCACAGATAAAAAAAATTTCTTTTAGTATGATAAAAAATTAACGACCATTTTTCCATTTCAAAATCACACTAGTGAAATTTGACCCAAAAAAAAGGTGTAAGTTAGTAATAGATGTTGTTTTCTAAACTTTTTTACCAATTGAAATATTTAAAAATTGGTTCTTTTTTCAAAAAATCAAATGATATTTCTAATCATATTATCCCTTATCCCTTTTCCTTAGGGATTCTTACATATAATCACCTCAAATCAAATCTTAGAAACGTATAAAACACCACTTCAAATCTTCATATTTATAAAAACGCAATCCAAAATCATATGAAATTTACATAATAATTGTTGTCGTTAGTGAATAAATTGATTTTAATAATTTTGATTTTTTTTTTTTAATATTTTCATCTTTACATCCAAAAGAACGATCGTTATGATTTGGGTGGCCAATCAGAGAAATTTAACAAGACAAATAAGATTTGAAAAATAAAAAAAGTTGACAAAATTGAAGAAATAATCTGTAAACAATAGATTTTCATACAAAGGGATGTAAAACTTATGTTAATGAATAAATTAGATAAGAGAAAAAAAGATTGTTCAAGATAACGATTTTATTAATGATAACAATTATTTTAAAATTATGTGTTTCTGAAAATATCATATGATTTTAGTAATATTTTTAATAATTTCTTACGGCTTAAGTAGTGTTTTTTGTAAATGTAAAGATTTGAGGAACAGTTTTTTAAATATCTAAGATTTGAGATGATTATACGTTAAAATCCTTATCTCTAAATGATTTCACGTGATCGTGGCCTTATTTGCCTGCTTATCTACTTGCCATGGTTCTACTTCTTTGAAGTCTTTATCTCAACAATTAGAGATGTGATGAATACTCAATCACCTTTGATATACAGCATATGCCCCTGGTCCTTCTTTCTGACTTCAGAACAACAAGGGAACTGATAAAATCCAAATATTGGATTAATATCCTTAAAAGTTATCCATTTTAGTGAGTTGCATAAAGATGACAGCATGTATTCTTGTATGCAGATTTAGGCAATTTGGTTTATGGGAACGCTACACGATATATATCTTGAACATGATCTTGTTTACACTATTGGTGCCAACAACTACCAAAAAGATGGGTTCTCTGGGCAAGTTCAAAGGTCCGATATTCGGGATGCACTGTTCGAGATGCATTATTTTGGACACACTCTCAGAGAAGCAACGGGATGCATTGTTGCAAAAACAGAGACGTTGAGTATTGAATCTCAGACGTCCCATACATTGTTTGGGATGCACTGGTCGGACCTACTATTCCAAAAAATAAAAATAAATAAAAAGAGACGCTAAGTATTGAATCTGCGATGATGCATTCTCTTCAGTCGACATCTATTTTGTAAAATGAGGATGCTTATTTTGTAAAGCGGGACACTGTTTTATAAAAAAGAGGGTACTTCTTTTATAAAAAGAACCACTATAATAGGTGGCCGGTGACAACAAGGATGACGACGATGGTGATGACGATATTGGTCGAAAAGAAGGGTTAGAGTTTTGATTGGGGTTAGATTGTAATTTTATTTTTGGGTTGATTTTTTTTTCCCGTAATTATGAAGATTGCAATAAAGGAAAAATTAGAACAAATTTTTTTTATTGTGAACTTATAAGTAATAAAAATCTAAGGTATCATTTATTGATAAATAAGTTTGATTTTTTGAACTTCTTGATAATTCACTCAAAAAAACGTGATTTATTAAGGATTGTTTGATATTGCTGTTTAAAATTGTGGAAAATCAAAGCTTGTAAAAGAAACAGAAAATCAATAACGAAACCCAAAATGATTTTGCAAAACAAAATAATTTTGTGCAAAAGGTATGTTGAATATCGTACTCCGAAGAAACGGAAAATAGAAACTAGGAATCATTTTTACTTGTTTTTGCTTTCTACTCATGTATCCATTTAAAAAATAAAAATTAAAAATGATACCACACAATTTTATTCTATCAACTAATAAAACAAAAATAGAATATAAAAATAAAAATAAAAATTATACAAAACAAACCCTTAATATACATAGGATAAAAGGGGATTGATAATGAATCTTGTTAATCTCATGTTTGGAAGCAAAAACAGTCGATCGTCGATGAATGACAATAGACCCCAACCATCGACCGCTGCCGACCACCAATATATGATCGTTGATCTTCGCCATTTGGCTGTCGCTCGATCAGTGATTGGCGGCCATCGACGTCGATAGTCGACCGTCGACCATCATCAATCATCGATCTCTGACCATCTGTTATCAATCGGCACCTATCACATCGGGCCACCAAATGTCTCCTTACCCATGATCATAAATAATTTTTTGTTGAATTTTAATCTTATAATCTCATTTTTATCAAACATAACTTGTGAAAAAAATAAGATATTTAATCTCAATATTAATAATGAAGAGATTATTAATTTCTTGATTGTTTAGATAAGATAATCCCTTCATTGTTTATCTAATCTTATCTAATCTACATGTCAAACGAGGCCTTAAATTCTTCCAAATCGCTGAATTGTCCTCCAGCAGATCCCTACTTCATATCCCTGCCTGTTCACGGCCCACCTCACATCCAACTAGCTACTCTTCAAGCACCGAGATGGGTTTATCATCTTGAAGGTACCTACCCAACCCTTGATATGGGTTCTCTTAGGCATCCGATGTCAATTATCCCCAAATCGAAAGGCAGGTTTCTGTTTGTGTTTGTGTTGTTGGGTTTGTGAGTTTCTCTTGCTTTAGTCGATTTCCTGATGCTTGTTCTGTGTTATGGGTACTCGCTGATATGATTTTGTGCTCCACTCTAATGACCTGAATATGATTGCATGGGTGCTAGCTAATTCACTGGTTTTCATGCTTTTATATGCTTCGGAAGCAGTGTTTGGGAATCATGATATATTGTGTTCGTATCAGTTAATCCAATGATATTGGTCAACCCATCTGTTTATGCTATCGATATCTTCATGTGTTAACTTGCGGTTATGAACTATTGATATGTTGTTATGCTGTGATAATCGTATGCTGCTGTTCAAGTTACTTCTCATCATTTTTCATTTTTTTAATCATTTTGTATGCTGTTTTTGCTGTATTCGTAGCACTAACTCGAATCTCACAATTGAAAATGTGATGCCTGCTGAATCATGTTTCTAGCTGAGGGGATCATTATTGCCTATCAAATTATGAATATTAGGATTCGAAACTGACAGACCACGTTAATCTAATTGGTAGGTTAGGTTTGATGAGCAACATTATCGATTGGACAAATATCTAAGCTGTACTATTTTAAAGGTACGATATATTCTAAAATTAATGAATAATTATCACTCCTGTCCCAAATTGATAAATACTGCGATGGAAATTGTTTTAGCATGGGGTTAAACTACATAATTTAGCAGGTGTTGTTTGATCGTAACGAGATACAAGTTAAAGTCACTTCGACAAACTCCCTTCTAGTATTTAGTACATGATTAAACTGTGATGCAGGAAGTAATCTGATTCTAGTATTTTAGCATAATGTATTCAAACGGAAAAAAAAAACTGAACGGGAACTACAGTATAAAGATAGTAAGAGAAAATCATGACGCGGCATGAGTGTCAAGCGTGATCACCTTGAAGCAGGAGACAGAAATGAACAAAGATGCTAATAGAGCACCATAGGATTGTGCTACCAATACAACAATCAAAAGTGATACCAAAGGCACAAACATATTTTGTTTGATCAATGATACTAGGAAATAAAAAAGTGAAGCTGGTTGCACATAATCAACATGCACTGCCAACTGACTGCAATTTAACAACCTCTAATTGCAATCAAATACTAATGTTTGCATCACACAAAAGCACATCACTTCTCATCATATTGCAACTTCATCATCCTCTTCATCTGTGTCCTAAGACGTCATTTTTATTTTTCTTCTCGCTCTGCCCTGCACATATTATTTGGTACTTCTCCTGTTCACCACTAAATCGTGAAGGCGTCAACATTATACAAGTTTTCTTTCTATGTGCAGGAAATTGAAGAAGATAGGAGAGGAAGGAAAAGTAAGTAAAAAGAGAAAAGACGAAGATAAGGAGAGATGGGAGAAGGAAGAAAAGAACGTGCCAAACAGCGGAGAGAAATGAGGCTCCAAGAGGTCTCTCTGCTTCGTACAATCCCTTATTCCGATCAGCAGAAGTACTCTCTCTGTTTCATCCTCTTTCTCCTTCTCCTTGCACCTATTGTTATGTGAAACTGTCCAAATTCTATACCAACTTCCTAGTTGGGGTGTGAGTATGCTCCATCTGCCTACAGGTCAATGGATGCCTTGGTTACGGTGTGTCACCATGGCATCTTTTTAGGAGATGTCGGGGTAAGTGGAATTATGGATTATAGATTGGGTTGCACACATGGTCTAACAAGATAGACCTATCCTGAAATTTATTGCATAGCATATACTATGCCATAATCCTAAATGATTTGTCATTTTTATGCTTTTCTTCTCCTCAAACGTTATCTTTGGTTTGATTGTTCAGTAGTTGTGTTTATCTCCTTTTCCTTACATTTGAAAAGGCAGCCAGCTTTACTTTATAATAGTGCCATTACTAGCTTATGTCCTGAAAAGGAATCTACTATTAGTGTTGTCACAATACTTTTTAGTGATAAGGAGCTAGGTAGCTCTTAGTGCCTCACAAACTGAGATCTACCCTTATCAAAAGTATCCCTCTTTTGCTATTCCATAATCCATACCATATTGTAGCTTGATTAGTAATTGTGGATCATTGATCAATGCTGTAATGTATTTGCAGGTGGTGGAGCTCTCGGACTGTTGCTGTAGTGACTGGGGGTAACAGAGGAATTGGGTTTGAGATTACCTGTCAACTTGCTGCTCAGGGGCTTACAGTCGTGCTGACTTCAAGGGACATGGATGCAGGTCTCCGAGCAGTTGAGGCATTGCTAGAAGCTGGCTTAGAAGTTGTCTTCCATCAACTCGATATCGTGGACCCTTCATCTGTCTTGGAGTTTGCGGATTGGATACATGAAACTTATGGTGGTTTAGATATACTGGTAAGGTATCCCCTTCAACGGGATAATATAGTGCTTTTGTTGTTGTACATCTTATTAATCGTCGAGCTTTTTTCTTTCACGACCTTCAACCGTCCTGAAAAGAAATATTGTGGTAGATTCCATTACATCAGCTTTAGTTCTTTCGATGAATTCCCATTATTCTTGCATTTACACATCATTCGCTACTGTTTTAATTCCGATTGTATACTTGAAAAGACATTACTCAACTCTGTAGTCATTTTTGTGATGATGTTCTTGGTATTTCCTTTGTGCCCTTGTTCCTATTTTTTTATCAGAAAGTTTTCGTTCAGTGAATTTTTCTTTTCCAATAATCAAGAATTGAAGCTCAACATGTTTGTTGTCCTATCAAATGTGAAGCTAAAACATGGTTAATGGTTATTTCTTGTTGAATATATCATATTGTGGGTTTTCTATCATCAGTTCAGATTTTTGATAGACCTGATTTTTCGATATGATATCAGAGCAGATCGTGACAAGAGATCACGAATTCGATCCCTACTTTCCCCGTTTATTGTCACCTGTTACGTGGTTTATTTATGTAGATCTTGTTCGGCACTTGGCATTTAGGTCAGTGCATTTGTTTTTCATACTTCATGTCTCAATGGGCTATCGTGTGAGGGGGAGTGTTGAATATATCATATTGTGAGTCTTCTCCCATTAATTCGAATTTTTAGTACCCAATAACCTTGATATGTTATGCCTATCTTCTGACAGGTAAATAATGCAGGTGTAAACTTCAGTGTTGGATCAGAAAACTCTGTTGAAAGTGCTGAGCAGGTTATCAGCACAAACTATAATGGTACCAAGCGGATGATTGAGGCTATGATCCCACACATGAAACCTTCTCCATCCGGTTCTCGCATTGTCAATCTGAGCTCAAGGCTTGGCAGATTGAATGGCAGGAGGAATGTATGTAAACTATCTCTTCCGTAAAACTCCCTCTGTCCCAAATAAATTACGATGACACATATTTCGACACGTTATGTTTTTATTCTTAAGTTTGAACGATGTCAGAAAAATTTTAAACTGACTCAGGATTTAAGTTCACAACTTAATCTATCATTAGTGTCTCACAATAATTTTGTAAAAAACGATGTTGGGTCGTTCTAAATTAGATATCGAAATGTGTGTCATTGTAATTTATTTGGGACGAAAGGAGTAATAAATTAGCAATATAATTTCGTGTATATTAATTTCTAACTTCTCTTTCTATAATTAAATGTGCGAAGAGCTTTTGAGAACAGACTGAATTTGTGAGCTCAAGAGAGGCAGTGATGTGCCTTGAATATGAATGAGACACAAGCTGCATTTCTTCTTCGTTTTTTTAAATCTCGTGAGAAAAATTTGTGGTTACAACAAGGAATCATTTATTTCCCCCACTAATGCTTGTGACCATATGGATAATGGTGCCGTTCCACTCTACCTTAGTACATTAACATCTAACTCCAATCAATGGAAGAGAAGCTTGATCATCATCTTAGGAGGAGTAACACAGCAAAGAATATCAATTCCAAATTAATTGTAAGGTTTAGGAAGCATTTTCCTGGCAGTTGTTTATGCTTGTTGCTCCATCTGTAATGAAATTTGAATACAATGTTTTAAGTTCTCAGCTAAATCGAAATCTGAAGGCTTGCATCTTGATGTTTGTCTCTGAGTAGAGATGATTCATTAATGATTAAGCCATCTGTTAATTTTTATTGCTTTTATTTTTTCTCCTCAGTTAAAGACATTCAGAGTTTCCTTCTTCCTCTTGCAGAGAATTAGCCATGTCTCTTTAAGAGAACGTCTTGGTGATGTTGAATCTCTTTATGAGGAACTCATTGATAATACTGTGTCGACCTTTTTGGAGCAAGTGAAAGACAGGAGCTGGTCCACGAGAGGATGGCCTCAGATGTACACTGACTATTCTGTATCAAAACTCGCCGTCAATTGCTACACCAGGATGATGGCAAGAGAATTATCAGGGCTACCTGATCACCACAAGATTTATATCAACTGTTGCTGTCCGGGGTGGGTTAAAACTGCTATGACTGGCTGGAATGGAAACATATCAGCCAAAGATGGAGCAGACACAGCTGTCTGGCTTGCATTGCTGCCTGACCAAACTGCAGGCGGAAAGTTTTTTGCCGAAAGACGCGAGATAAATTTTTGAGAAGGATAAGCTGAGCCCTGAGGTGTATTGCTCCAGTTCAACTTGTTATTCTTGTGTTTAATTTCCGAGTTATTATGATTTTTAGTTAGTTTAGCTTATAAAAAAAGTAGAAAAAAAAAAGAGTGATTTCATCATCAGCTTGGCTGCTAGCTGTCAAACAGCAAAAAGAACACATTGTTTTCTCATACAGAAATTATGTCAAATCAAAGTTCTATTAATAAAATGTAATGGTGTGTACTGTAGTGTAGGTTGACAATGTGGTGACATTGATATTCGTTCTAATGTAGTGTAACTTTCAAGTTCATTTCCCGCTTTTACTGTCGTCAGTTGATAGAAGGCTGCATCCCCAGATGATGGATGTACCTTGAGGGTGGTTGTCTTGTTTCCTTGCTCTGCGCTAGTATTCAAATTGTAAAGGAGCTGCACAGATTCATTTACCAGTGTAATCTGGGCAGTGATCAAAATGGTGATCTTCCTTGAAATAGTTGTAACTTTGGAGTACTGTTCAGTGATAGAGTTACGCATTTCCAGCTGTTCTGAAGCAGGCGAGGGGTGTCGTCATGCCGGTATGAGCACTTACATCTTCAGATCAACAGGCTTATGTTGACATAATTTGATCTGCTCTCTTTTAGGCGCCTCTCCAACTTAGCATAACGCTGACAGCCACATAACCTCTTATTAACCATGTTGTAGAAAGTTTTGAGTTGGCTCTGGGACCTGAGTTTTGACTGATGTAGTTTGCAGTGTAGTATTTATTAGATTTTCGCAAAATAATTCTTAGTTGAAACCTTCTTCTGAGTTGGAAAGATTTGCCATCGATTGGATGATAAAACTTAAGGCGTGCTGGTTATGATTTTGTTTCTTTTTTTTTTTTTTTTTTCCGGTTGACTAGTTGATGATTTTCTTAATATTGATTTTTTTTGTTTTCGGATCAAATGAAAACAACTAACAAGAAAAAAAAATGGTTTTTATTTTCTGTTTCCAAATTCAAATCAATATTCATGATGATGATACTCCCTTCGTCCTATATTATTTAAGTACAGCGTTTTAGTTTTTGAAAAACTTTTTAATATAAAACAATGTCAAATCGTTATATTGTAGTCCACTAACTTCCCTCTCTGGTGATATAATAAATCTCAATATCACTAAAAATATACTCCCTCCATCTCATAAATTTTGAACATTTTGACTTTACATGCGTGTCGATGTAAAGTTTGGCACGCATACAACGACGATCAAATATAGTTTTTTAATAAATTTATTATAAACAATAATAGTTATGTAAATTATATATTTCAACCTAACACTTGTTACAAGAGAATCAGACGTGATTTGATATAAAAACGAGATTAGTATGAAAAATACAAAATACGTATATGTTGCGAAGTTTATGGAACGGAAGGAGTACCACTTTTTTTCCATCAAATTTCATTATAATTCAACACATATAAAATACCACGTCGAATCAAAATATTGTAATTAATTCGGGACAGTGGGAAAAATAAAATGCAATGAGACTCCTAGAAATTGAAACATAGATCTCAAATAAAACAGATTTTTATAATTCAAAACATAGATCTCAAATAAAATTGCTTTTTACAATTCAAAAACGAAAAAATAAAAATTACATAGTCTTTAATAATTAGTTTTTCACGAAAAATACAACAATAACATATCGAGTCACAAAATATTTAAGATAAATTTCATTCATATTTTAGTACACAAAATGTTTCAAGATATATTTATACATAATTATAATTTTATTTATATTTTAATATCAAAACATAAATAAACGATATCAATATCAGTATCTAACCATGTTCTCCCCTTCTTCTTTCTCCTTGATCAATGACCCACTCACCTGAAACAAACACTCTCAGCCACCACCTTCTCTCCTTTGCCTTTGTCGGCATCGCATTCACCTGCCCACTACAATCCAATTGCAATTTCAAGTCAGGATTAATATTTTTTATCTAGGAAAAAAGGGACGGAAATGCGATTGGAGTGGGTAGTGGGAGTGGGTTTTTACTTCATTTACTCGGTTCTTTGTCCATAACCTAGGAAATACTCTCTCCCTCCCATTTTTATAACCGTTTAATTCGATACGTAATTTTATATGTATGTTAAATTTTTATGAAATATAATGAAAAAAAAATATTTTTTAATAATAATAGAGTGCAAGTCGGATTTAGGAGAGGGAAAGAGAAAGACTAAGGAAGAAGATGGTGGGATAGTTTGATTAAATTACTAATATAAATTGATTAAAAAATAAACAAAAAATAAAAGTATTGTAAATAAATAGAGACTGATTAAAAAGAAAAAAATACTCTAAATAAACTGAGACGGATAAAGCACATATGTTGAGTTTATATGTTCTGATGATAACATTAATTGAATAAATTAATCTTGAATATAAGTTACAAGAAAAACACACGAAGACTCGGGCCATCCCGATGATATCAGAATTGAGATAGGTATAAGCAAGGCCCAAACCTTCCCCAGTTTTCATATATATGTCACAAACATGGAATGTTCTTGTTTTGATGATTATGTTGAGATTCTTAAGTTCTTATTGTTTATTCTGATTATCCTATTTATGGACTAACAATATATTGAGCGAAGTTTTTATATTTTGCTATAAAAATCGGTTTTGGATTATGCTGTAGATATAGATATTTTTATAGGTCTACGCATGGAAAGAAAATCATATTGCTGTCCAAACGAAGATATAGATCCAGACTTCCTGATTCTTGGAGTTCTGTAAAAGGGAGATCATCACCAAGGATTAGACATATCGATTGCCTACACAACCTTATCATCATATTGCAATCGAAGCACAAAGAGCCAACTTGCCATCCATAGAAGTTTAATCAGTTCCACAAACATCAACAAGCCTAAGGTGACGATCCTTTGGTGTTTTGGAGCTAACACACAGCAAAAAATACAAGCTTTTGTTGTTGATTGATTGGAGAGTTGATCAATCCTATTCAACGGAGGTGGTGCCTAACGAGGTCAAGGAAGTTCTCAAAGAATTTTTCCATGTGATGCCGAAGGAACTTCCAAAGAAGCTTCCACCTAGGAGGGAGGTGGACCACGTGATCGAATTAGAACCGGGTACGAGGCCACCCGCCAAGGAGCCATACCGCATGGCCCCTACTGAGTTGGAGAAACTCCGAAAGCAATTGAAGGATTTGTTGGATGCCGGCTTCATCCAACCATCAAAAGCGCCCTATGGAGCTCCGGTGTTGTTCCAAAGGAAGAAGGATGGTTCGCTTCGGTTATGCATTGATTATCGAGCATTGAACAAGGTAACCATCAAGAACAAGTATCCTATTCCTTTGATTGCCGACTTATTTGATCAACTTGGATGGGCGAGATATTTCACCAAGTTGGATCTTCGTTCGGGGTACTATCAAGTACGGATTGCGGAAGGAGACGAGGCCAAGACCACATGTGTTACTAGGTATGGCTCGTTTGAGTTTCTCACAAATGCACCGGCTACATTTTGTACTTTAATGAACGATATTTTTAATCCTTACCTCGACAAGTTTGTGGTAGTGTATTTGGATGATATTGTTGTCTATAGTGCTACTTTGGAGGAACATGCTAGGCACTTGCGAATGGTGTTCGAAGTCTTGGCGAGCAATCAACTCTATGTGAAGAAGGAGAAGTGCTCGTTTGCTCGCCAAGAAGTTGATTTCCTTGGGCATAGGATCAAGGACGGCAAGCTACTAATGGAAGACGGAAAGGTGTTGGCAATCCAAGAGTGGGAACCACCAAGCAAAGTCCCGGAGCTTCGTTCCTTTCTTGGACTAGCCAACTACTATCGGCGGTTCATAAAGGGATACTCGACCATAGTATCACCTTTGACGGACCTCTTGAAGAAAAACAAAGCATGGACATGGACGGAGTCATGTCAAGCGGCGTTTGAGGAACTCAAGAGGGTGGTGACTTCGGAGCCAGCTCTTAGCCTTGCCCGATCACTCAAAGCCCTTTGAAGTTCATACCGATGCCTCGAATTTTGCCATTGGAGGTGTTCTTATGCAAGAAGGCCATCCAATTGCCTTTGAGAGCCGCAAGCTCAATGACACGGAGAGGCGCTACCCGGTCCATGAGAAGGAGATGACGGCGGTGGTCCATTGTCTCCTCACTTGGAGACATTACTTGTTGGGGTCCAAGTTCGTCGTAATGACGGACAATGTTGCAACAAGTTACTTCCAAACTCAA